>JAUKWC010080159.1:0-19562 GCA_032356245.1 Endocladia muricata
TGAGGGAGTGCGGGTGATGGCGAGGTGTGGTTTACAAACTGGAAGGGGTGGTGGGTGGGATGGGAGGCGTCGTTCAAGAGGGGCGAGCCGATTAGTGATCAATGCGATGCGCGGAGGGGGGGCTGTTGGAGGGAGAGAGGGTAAGAGAGTGCGGGTGATGTTCGGTCATGATGGTGAAAACATAGATCCGCCGAAGTACTGTAGAGGGGCTATTCATGTAGCATTACGTAAATGTAGCAGAATACGACCGGACGTTCACCATGCTCAGTGAACGTCTGGGTCAGTTTCAGTAAGTACGCTGCGCAGCTGCACTTTGCGGAGTTCCGAATGCAACAAAACTCCATTCGGAACCGCGAAAAGTGCCGTTGTTGAGCAGCAGAACTAGAAATGGACCTCGACACTTCGCGGTACGCTGCGTGGTATAACCGCGTCCTGTAATTCTACCGCCTGTAGTATATGAGCTATTATTAAGAGATGCAGACGTCCACTGAGTGCAGTACAAGGTCTAGTACTCCCCGCGGTTTACTACGCATTCTGCAGTTCTGGGTCTAGTGTTACTAGCCCCGGACGTCCGCCTGGTGGAGGCCCGGGTCTAGGTATACTAGACCCGAACGTCCACCTGGCGGAAGTCCGAGTCTAGCTATACTAGGTCCGGACGCCTACCTGGTGGAGGTCGAAGTCTAGTAATACTAGACCCGGAACCGCAAAATGTGGAGTAAACCACGGGTGTTGCTATACCCGGTATTGCCCTCAATAGAAGTCCGCACCATTTCCGGAGACGTAGACGCGATGGGAAGCCTCTTTCATTCACCACTTTAGAACCCCTCCTTCGGAAAAGCCCTTCCATTTATCTCCCTTTCACTTTCTAGACTGAATCCTCGTACTGTCTACTGTCGCCAATTCTGAGAGTCTCTGTGAGATAAATGCACGGTGGTGGATTAGATCTGAACTGCTTCGTTCCGTCTTCAAGTCCCTCCATATCACCATCTTGATATCTCGTATTATCGGGAACAACCTGAATCAGATTGTAGAGAGCAGTCCTTCCATCATGTTTGACAAACACTTCCTTTTCGTTTCGTTTTACGACGTGAAACGGGCCAATCCAGCGTTCTATATTATCTCTGTACACAAACACAGAGTCACCGGGTTGTATGTTGAAGTTGCTTGCCCGAGAAAGCTCACACCGACGAGCTCTCTCTACTCGGAGCTCTGTTCCTACTGTAGCCATTTCCTTCCGAGCATTTTCAAGGTCACGAACTCTCTCTTGTAGCACCAGTAGGCTCGAGGTAAGTGTAGGGGGTGAGGGGATAACTAGGAAGAATACAGGTGACGGTACAAGACCGTTAGGCCGCATCATATCATTAAAAGGCTTAATAGCGCCGCGGAGAGATACTTCAGCATGTTGCTTCGGTAAATTTCATTCGCATTTTGTGGAATATCCTGCGTAGCGTGCATTTGTATCTTTCACCAGCTCCTAAAGAGTCATGTATTTCTACTCCAGATGACTGTATCTCAATTGCACTGAGTGACGTTAATTTCGACCACAAGCTGGATGTAAATACGCTGTTTTGGTCTACTCGCATTCTGGCTGGGTGGCCCACGTAGACGGTAGACCAGACCTCAATGAAAGCATCGCATACATATCAAATCGCAGACCCCTTTGCATTCTGATAGTGTGTTTCGATGCCAACTAAGTGCAAGATCGGTACCTTCCGACAGACTCCAACATCTACCCACATGAGATCTAATGCGAACTCACGGTTGAATACAACGTCAATGTTAGGAATGCTGACTTTGAACCTGTAAGGTGGGGGTCTTAATTGTATGCACACACGACAACGTTCAGATTTATCTCGGAGAACATTCATCGTGTCTGCAGTACATTCAAACGGGCGAGAACGTCGAAGTGGGTTGTAGAGCTTGTTTGGACGTGGGTGGAAGAAATGAATGTGTAACCTCTGTAATTTTCGTTTTTGCGAAAAGTATCTCCATCTCATTTCACCTGATAAACATGTGTCCAGCAAGCCTCGTGATGTTAACCCATATAGGAATCTTTCTGGTGTATAGTCGACTCTCGGCGTCGCCAGCTACAGGTGATTCTCTATCTAGGTAATCAGGTCCGAACAAGATTAGTATATCAGTGTGAACAAAATCTGCATCGCATGACAGGAAGTAATCCTTGCCCTCCTTTCCACAGAACTGAATCCTGATAGTCACCCCCGCAGGACTTGGAAAGTCTCTGTTCCCGAACTTCACCCGTTAGGTATATGTACTTGAGCTAAGCAGAGTACCAAAATGTCGAGAGGATGCATTAACTTGTGCAATTGCAATTACTGCTTCTTGTGCTTCAGTGTCAGCATAAGCACCAACAAAATCAGAGTTGTCATATTGTAGAGAGGAAGAAGTATCCGCGCATAGGCAATCAAGTACAGGAGTTTGAGACCTTCTATAAGGAAATGTCAGTTCTCCTCCTTTCGGCGACCTTCATGGCGTATTATTCGGGTCTTGTCGTTAAATCCAGTCACGAATTAAACGTGCTCCTCGTCCCAAGCTCTGTGCAAAATTGTTGCGTCAAGAAGAGATGAAGTTTTTGTACTGTGCTGCACAGCGTATTGCACTAATGGATGATGGATATTACTCATATTTGTGTTGTCCTCCCTACGCAAGTCCTCTTTGTCGGGCTCGTCGACGCTTTTAGATGAATATCCCTCTTCTTCATCATCAAAGAGGTCCGAACATGATAATAATGCTTCACAGACGTTAGATTTACGAGTACAGCCATTCCTTTCCTCACAGTATTTAATTCTGTTCGCTTCAGTTTTTTCGACGTTTTTTGGAAGCCTGCAAATAACGACAGCGCAATCCTTATTTCCACAGGCCCAGCAAACCACGGGGGTCAGCAATCTTGCCTTCGATCCGAAAGGGTCTCTTGTAACGCTACGTGGACTCTCTATTGGTCCTCCCGTATCATCCTTGGGCAGCACACAACAGTTTCTTAATACAAGACTTTCTGAACTTTTGAGTGAACGACGACGATGAAAAAGAGGATTTCTCGTAAGCGTTGTGCTTGTCTAGTTTTAAAATCGCATTATCGAACATACGAATTAAACGGTGGCATGAGAAGTCGAGAAAGGGGGGCGAAGATGTGATCTGGTATGCCCAGTCATTTCCCACAGTAGCCTCCACAAGGTAGTCGTCGTAGTGAAACGGCTCCCGGACAGCGCGAGGTACCTGAGGTATCCATTTGGATATATCATCAGATACCATTGTCAAACCTCAGGACTCCAAATATTCTTGTGACCCGTACTGACTTATGTGCACATAATCAAGTTTACCATTGACAGCTTCCATACGAGTTATGGAGTTGAAAAGGTCGCTCATCATCCCAGCGGATTCTTGCCGATTGCGCAATTCGTCTTCTATACTATCCTCGAGTAACATTAGTGCGCTGTCTACCAAAGAATAATGCACACGGTTAACTTTTTAATCAAAACGAAGCTCGATTTCCTTTGCTGTACGCACTTACGTCCCGAAATATTCATCCCGACACTTGTGCATATAACTACTAGACTTCGAAGAGTTTCAAATGAATCGCTTTGCGATATCATTTGGCTGCGCTCTATTTGATGGCGTCGCACCCCCTTTTCAGATTAATCGATCCTCTGTAATGTGAAAATTGTTGTGCGGTGAGTGGGTAGAAATATCGTACCCGGAGGTACTGATAGGGCCACGTACAACAGGTATATGAGTGAGTGTAAGCATGCGACCACTTCGAACTAAATCAAATTCGGTAGGAGATGCTTCGCGCTCAGAACCGGACTCTTCTGTGCCCGAAATAGCGAAGAGAAGTCATTTTGCGATCAGCCCTCCATTGTTTTCTGTGAGTGGAGCAGTAATACTGGCTGACCGGAGAAAGTCCCTAATCTTCGCGTCTGTCGTCAATTTCTTCACAATGTTCTCATCAACAAACTGCGCTGGTGACAAACCTGCTCTGCTCCTGTCCAGCTATTCTTCCCCAAGAATTCCTGGCTCTTCCAATGCATACTCGACAACTTGTGTGATCATGCCTTCTTTCGTGTCATTATCGGCCTTGAACCGATCCCCAAACGGTTTCATTGGTTTGAGTTCCACCATTCTTTCAGTTCTTTACGGGATCTTCGAAAGAAACGAAAACTGGAACTGGCCGTGTTGATCTTAACCCCGGAATGCCGATGCAGCACACCAGTTGTGCAGTTCTAGTAGCTTATAGAAATATACCGTAGAAATGCACCTGTGCTTTGACTGTAACAACCAGTGTACGAGAGCCCGCGTCCTTCCAGGGAATGGCGAGTCGATGACGACTGTAATAGCAGTCTCGTCAGGGGAGAGTGCGTCAGATTGGTGAATATCAAATAGTGCTTTACTGGTTACAAACCAAAATATCGTTTACATATTTTCTTTCAAAGTAGTCTGGAGTGTTACCAGACCTACTGCCCGAGACATAGACACATACCCCTATGTGAACGAAACTTTAGGTTGGGTTCCGAATGTATACTTCCGATAATGCTGATAGGCATCCATTCAGCATGCACCGTGGTCATCTATCTAATAGGCTGCGTTGAATCGTTTCTTAGTTATTTTAACAACAACTCTGCCTCTCGAGCTGCAATTCATTTTTTCCATTCCCTCTCCTCCAAGTTACATCAGTTTCATTATGCACGACATTTATCGACGGTGCAATTCACAACATTGGACTAGAGCCTGTCGCAAAGGTCGCAAGTCACGATGGAGGTACGAACAAAGTGCAGAGTATTCATCAATGAACTTCGGAGAAAGACCAGTATGATGACACTGCCAAATTTGCACGCGTATACGCTTCGTTCTCGTACTTTTTAGTTTTGAAGTGTAAGATTCGGCTTGTAGTAGCCTTCAAGCGGCACAGTACGAACTGGTCTCGGGAATTTTCTAGAATCTCAACCCCATTCTGGCAGAAAAGATGAAGACCGTTCGAGCGACATAAAACTCGAAGAAATCGACTACTTCCAAGTTTAAATGATAACCTGCGTTACATCCGCCCCATGTGGGGCGGAAAGCAAAATAGACACTGGTACCGTGGACTATTTGTGCCCGCTCAATATCTCTGTCGAAGCACGTGTTTACAAGGTTTCCCCATGTACTATTCCGTACTTGTGAGGACCCCGTATAGACTGCATGGTTGTCAGCATGAGGTTGTAGCTGACCGGGATCCCGAAGGATTATCAAGGTTCCTAGTGGACCTGAGCGTTTCGAACTCACGACTCATACGTCTCATAGCAACAAGAAGCCTATCAACCAGACTTCGCCGCTATTCATTTAGCGTTGAATGAGCTGTAGTACGTAAAATAGAAAATATTCGGAACGGACGGAATGAGGGGAAGGTAAGCGCAAATGAGCCCACAACCTATTGCAGTTTATTTGCAATCTACCGGGCCAGTGCCAACATTTCTTACATTATTGGGCTTGACTCGAGAAGTCGAGCTCCGCCTTATATTATGTGGCCATCCGCCTCATACGAGACTGGAACCCAGCACCATAGACACTAGACTCAATTTGGCACACGCCTTCATACCGTATGAGGCCAAACAGTCTCATGTGAAGTTAAAAGGCAAGCTAGAGTTACAAGACCAATGAGTTATCAATATCGGTATTCTGTATTGTTCGCTCAAGCTCGTAGAGCGTTTTGTTCACACAGGGCTGGAGCAGGAGTGTACGTCCACACATTCTGGCGCAGTCGTGGCTTGAGTGCAACGTAGTTTGAACCTCCGCGCTTTGATCTCTGGGAACGCGAGGAGGCCATGCAGACGTTATTATTTGGCATAATCGTCATTCACATTATAAATTCTGTACCAATTCTCTGAGATTGCATGGCGCCAACAGACAACCGTCCCTCAGACGTACGACTCACAGTCTCAGCTACCGTATTCTCAAATCGCGCCGCACACTTTAATGAGCTTCACATCGACAAGTATAATGTAGACCTGTCCGATTGCATGGAGAATGACAAAATTTGCACATATTTCGAGGCTAATCATATACCTTTTCATATCAATAAATTCGCTACGATTAACACTTGTCGGGTACTTTTTCAAATGAAACAGATGGTCGTGGTTATCGGACACTTGAACCTGCGACATACCAGTGAGATTGGCAAAGACAGCCACTCTGTACAACTACTTGCAATCGGCTGCAGCAACCCTCTCTCTTACTACATTCAGGATCGGTCTTCAACACGCCTGTGTACGACAACATTACGACCACCAGAGGCTTCAACACCGCGCTGCGCAGCTATTGCAGCTATGCTTACGCGTGTAAATTTGGAAGGCTGGGCAACGAGCAAGAGTCGATGATGACCAGGAAGACCCATCTTGGCTTCCAGAACGAGAGAGAACTACCATTGTTTAACACCCTAGACAGGAAGCACTTCTTCTACATCACCGCACTCGGCGGCTCCCACATGTGCTCCTCACTCACTTCTTGCACACTCGCCGGCACAAAAATACACACCTTGATAAGTGAGGGTCATCAACAGAAGCAGTTCACCGAGCCTCTGCACCCAAGCAAAGGTTTCCCATCAGCATCGTCAATGCGAAATGTTTGAAATGATTCTCTGTTAAGCATGTGGCTCTCATGCATGGCTTGCACACTGTCGGGGATCCCAGCCTTAATATGTTGGATTTTATGCCGCAGCTCTCGAATCCCCTCTTTTATCGCAATCCATCTGACGCGCGATGTAGAAATGAGTCCTTACATGCCCTTTCACAGTCACGAGAAAATCTCCAATCTGCTGCACCAGCTGTAAACTAGAGGCCGGCAAAAGAGCCTGGGATTTGCACACACGGAGGTCTCCGTTCTAGAAAGTTGCGATGACAAACCCGGCGGGCTTGTCACCTGTTGCCCGCGCCCGACCCATACCACAGCGTCGCAGAGGGTTCGTGGCAATTTCGCGCTATTAAGGGCCGACACCTTGTCAACATGTGCATAGATTTTCCGCGCAAAGGCTTGTCGCGGAGATTCCTACCCTCAGAAGCCGGATACGTATACAGAGTGAAGGCGACAGGACAGCGGCGATGACGCCGCCACCGCCGCTGCATGCTGCACGGGCGCTCACGAAGTGCGCTTCATTGTTAGTCCCGGAAGCGCATATTCGCGCTAGACGCTGCGCTCTGCACGTATGGCCGTGCAACCGCCGCTACCGCAGATTCCTTCATGCACACGAATTACGAGCTGTGACAGAGCAGAAACCAGTCGTCGTACTCGAAACCAAGCCACACTAAGAAAGCATGGTATGCACGAAACCAGTGTGGAAGAAAGCAATCAATCGCCAGTGTTGCGGGGCTCGCGAGCACGCCAGCACAGTCGCACACGTTTATTCCGCCCGCCGAGTGATGGGGGGTACACATATCATAACAGTAGCAGCAGGTATGCGACAGACGTGCGATGTGGGATGGGCACTGGTAACGGGAGATGGAGGGTGGAAAGTTCTTAGGCCGAGCGGCCGCAAGGGAACGGTGTCGACGTGCCTTTCCAAAAACATCCCCAACAGCAGGGGTCGGACAAAATCCCGTGCACGAGGAACAACTGTACTGCAAAAGCACTCATTGCCAGTTATATTACAAAATGGACTCTGTTTTTCGTGGTTCAGACGGTTTGGGGGAGAAGGGGGAGATATGGGGATTGGAAAATTCTTACGAATTAGTTGAAAAAATACGTAGTTTTGCTGGGCATATTTTTCTGCTGTTATCCGCACGCCGCGAGGGGCTCATTTTGGTAGCAATGGAGTTGAGCGCACGAAAGGGCGGCCGGTGTTCAAACCGGATGATGATATGGTACCCATAAACCCAAGTGCTGCGCCTCACAGGTCCACATAGAACAGGCATGTGCTAAATTGTTCATTTCATGCTTTATGTATGTGTGTCCTGGTACTGTACATCATCATACGAGAGATGTATGGAATGACATACACGTGTGACAAGTGAACGCACTAAAGAACTTTCTGGTGTGTGCCGTCGTACAGGTTGCTGGAATGCGACACTTTTCACGAACCGGCAAAATGCATGTTGTGTAAACTTTACAGTCCTCATGGTACTGTTGGTTCCAGACGACAACGGTGCCGGTACAGGGCGATGCAGTATGGGTCGTATCGCAAATCCGATGTTGGAGCGGATACCTCCTACAGCATGAACACTGCACTGTACTGTACGATTTCAATCCACACACCCCATTGTCCAACGGCGCCCTTTGTGGCACATAACTCTCTCCGTGGGATTCGGTCGCCGCATACAGCAATGGATACATGCCATGCCATACAACTGTACGTAGTATTAAAGTAACCTGTGGTACATGCCCTCAGAATGATCCAACTACAACGTTTACGTTACACGGAACAGTGGAAGCAAAAGTGAGGAGCGGAGGAGACGAAGCAGGACAATGCCGGAGTCGTGAGTGTTGTAATGTGCTGCTGACATAAATGACACATTCCGTGCCACCTCATGCAGCGTGGCATGCCTGTGATTGGTCCGCTACCAAGGCAGGCATCCGTGATGCAAGAATGGCAACCATGTGGGCCACACAAATGTGCATGCCCACCTATTGTCATACAGAAGGCGCGAGGCCACCGCCCCTGCCACACATCTTGCGCCGCACATTACCGTATATTGCTGTACGCAGATGCAGCGCTGCTTCGCACCCACGCATTCCGGTCCAATCGCACCCGATGTTCCCCACGCCAGCGTTCTTGCCCAGCCCCTGCAACCGCCCCCGTGTCCAGCTCCAAAAACCACACCGTCTCCCGTAGGAGGAGTGGGCAGTGGGAGTCTCGTGGAACGACGTTCTGTGCGGCAAGCCGTTGTCCTGACATGCATCTGAGAGCGCCGTCCGACTCCGAAGAGGTTTGAACGATGAGGGCGTTGTACGTATTCAAATAAATGGGCCGTGGGTTCGGGGTGCAAGAGCCTGGGTCACGTACCTGGTCAGTGGGGAACGTGGGTGTTGGGCGTGTCACATCTGCCCCTGAGACTGTCAACCAGTGGTGGGCAAACCAGGGGGGGTAGGGTTGAAAGGGCCGAGTTTGGATTGATGAGAGTGGTGATGTCACACACTTTTTCGTCACGAAGCCGTCAGGCTGCAAGCGATTTTTTCCACTGCAAGTTGTCTCGCACGCTTGTGTGGATTTGCGTGCTCGGAGTAGGCATGTTGCGAGAATCTGCTTCTGTCTGACATAGAATTGCGCCATTCAACGATATGCTGCACTGCAGTTAAAACCAGTGCAGCTATGCGAAGAGACTACGGTGCCAGCAGGTGGAAATAACCACCCGCAACGTGTATCCATACACGTAGGCTGAGATGCAGAAAAAACATTTTGCAGCTCATGTACCCCGAAGGCCGCAAACAGCGGCATTACTGGAGTTTGGTAACCATGCGTAAACTCCGTGCTCCTCCCTGGAAGTCATAGGGTTAGAACCAGGCTCATAGTACGTTCAGTGATGCTTCCACCATGCATACGAAAGGCCACTATCATCTTCTGAAGTCCAGCTCTAATGTGAATATGTCTAAGATGAAACCAATGAATAATTCGTCAAGTGGTATGGTATTTGTATGAAAGAGTGTAAGTTGTGGCCTCAGAAGCTTTACGTTAGAGTAGTAGTGAACCGGAATGATACCTATCACGAGGAAGAACAGAGAACTGTTTGAAGTGTGAACTGCTCCCGAGAGCTTGTCAGTTATTCATAGCTCGTCTTCTTAAAACCGGTGATGTTCAGACCCGAACGAACATTTGTGCTCTAGTCGTCTGCTCACACATCCTGACGAAGAGCTTGCCGTCTGGCAGATTAGGTGAACAAAGTCGAGGTGGAAGTTGTTGGTAGTTTCCATCAAACTGGTGCATGCCTATCTGGTGTCTGCAACGCTCGTGATATAAGTGCACAGTACCGACGCCTCGAATGGGGATTCAAAAGTTCCTGATGGGTGCAACCGTACACGTCGCAAAATATACACAAACCATGTCCAGAGACTGTAGGTAATGCTAAGATCCATACTATTTTCAGTGTCGACCATTATCTTTGTTCCAGGCACTCTCCGCGGGACGTAGATGTGCGAGCGAGTGGGAAGCGGTTCCTGTCATTCCCGAGAGAAGTTGTAAGAAGTAGGACGCATATCGCCCCTTGCTTGGGATGCGATGCAAATGCCTCCGCTCTCGTACGGCCATTGACATCACGACAAAATGAAGATTGTGACAACCTGGGATAGCCGAGTGGCTCACGAGCGTGCGATCATGCATGGCATGCATGCAATTCGACAGTCCTACAAGTTGAACCACGCCAAGCGATGTTTTCAGGTTGCACGATATAAAACAACTTCTCATAACCCTTTCCACAAATGTTGAATGTACTCCTCACCATAAGTGAGACGAGTTAACATTCAACCTTAAAGTTGTCGGATTTCATACATTTTTACATCACCGCCAAGGTCTTGTTCTTCTCTGCTGTACATGATACAGTAGCAGGATGGTAGTAGTAGGGATTTCTGGAATATAGCTTGGGTTATGACACTTTTATCCTCCCCCAAATCTAGTCTTAAAGTTCACACATCTGATGGTTGAGAACCAAGAATCCGTGTATGCAAATTTCGTGTTCTCGTTTTCACTAGCCAGCCTTTACAATACGTAGATTTGTGAATACTGTTTACAGTTTTTCTCGTCCTCATTATTGACGCAAGGCCAGTACAAATTGACAGTAGCTTTTTGCTTTGTTTGATCTGTCGTCTTGAGCAAACAAATCTGAGCAACTACACCAGAAACATTCAGACTAGGCTCTGAGATTTCGTTCTTTTTGATGATCTATGGCAACATCGCTTACTGTGGATTTTCGGTGCGGTATCAAGTGGACATCACAGTTTGTCTCATGCGTGGTCAGACTTGCCCTCATCTAGGGCTGGATCATAACTACGTGTGATCATCGACAAGGGGTACACGGGTTATGGGACGTTTGAGGAAGATGCTAATTGCATTATCTGAAATTTACCTCAGCCACTTACTTACATAGGGTCAAAGTGAATGGTTACAGTATCAGTCGCTCATTTATTGGGACTTCGCCAAAACTCTGGTGAAGAACGCTACAGGCGGTCCGTCCCCGGAGAAAGTACTCTACGGGCTTCGTAAGAATACTCGACAAAGTTTGAATGGACTTCTAGTTCTATCCTGAATACCAACTCAAATAAGCCTTGTCTGAGGCCAAATTTCCAGTCGGCACTGCTTTACATGAAGTCCTCCGCAAATAATACAAAACCTTGCAGAAATATACGGAGCTTTAGAAGCCTACTTTTTGCTTTAATGAAAAGGCAATGCATCTAGATGAAATGGCGGGATAATGGTGCATTATTTTGCAAACTGAACCCTGTTTTTGGGATGTGAACCCTTGTGGGTGGAGAGTTCATTTGGAAACCCAGTATTTTGAGGTCAATGGGTTAGGGTTAGGGGAATCGGGGAAAATGGATTGGGGAAATTGAGGTTTTCTAAAGGATTAGGGGACTAGGGTTTGGGGATAGGGGGGGGGGGGGATGGAAAGTACTTACGAACTACTTGAAAGAACTCCTGATTGTGCAGGATAAAATGTTGTTCGTTAACAGACTTCAAAGAGGGTTCATTTTGGTCGTAATGGGAAACGGAAATGCGAGAACAATACTGTATTGAACTATCCTTCCAGTGAAAATCGTTTTTTCATGACTCCCTAAAGTGCTGTCTAAACCAATGCCGAAATCTTCTGACGCCTGTATCATTCCAGATACTGCAATCTCCTAATGAAAGGCATCTACCGCGGCAGGAGCTTCTCCTGAGCCGCTTTTGGAACACCTCAGAAGTCATGTACTAGGTGAGGTGACGGTGTAGGTTGAAACTGCTCTGGTGAGTAGCAGAGAACGGGGCTCTTCCACGACCGATCGCAGAAAAACTCTGAATTTGAAACCAGCAGACAGTAAGGCTGGGGAAGTAATCAGTAATATGAATCCGACCATTGACGGTCAAAAAGAGGATCTAGCTTAATCTCACTTGATAGGACATCTCGATACTTAAACTGCTACCACGCCATGACAGTCCATAGGCACGGCAGATTCGATACTGTGTGATACGGTGAGCAATTTCTTACAACCCCATTCCAGATTTCTTGCAGGCGTAATTCCAGATATGTAGATTAGCATGTGATACTGAACCTACATGAGCTGTTTCGCATAAAATTATGCATCACCAATGTTCCAGAGTAAGATATTTGCGCCCGAGTACGTAATATGCGCATTCGTCGTTAGTTGTGAGTTTACACTTAACGAGTTTCTGCAATGAGAAGCGAGAAAGTAAAGTACAGCAATGCAGAATTTCAGGTTTAAAAATCCACCTTCAGAATTCTGTATTCCACAAAACGCTTTCAGAAAAGTAGCTCTGAAATGAGTACGAGTGCGGCTCCTTCAGGTACAGTATGAACGTCCTTTTCTAGGGATGTGAATTGCTCTAGAATGACAATGACAGGAGTGTTGAAATAGAATGACAAGTCTTTGAGTGATTCAACTCGTCACGCATATGCGTACCAGTTCCTCACTCTACTACGTACCCCTTATTAGGCTATATTACCAGATAGGTTAAGTACCCAGATAATATAGTTGATGGAGACGACTTGAAAATATTGAGTAGTTAATCTTGAACTTCACTGTAAGATATAGAGAAGTACTACCGCACAAAGTATATAAAAAACTGGAGTAGTTTCTACTACTAAGAGGACTCTCGGCATCATCGGACAAAGGTAACCGATTCTGTGATCATTCCCGACGCATAAACATGCGCCCCTAGAAGGCGAATCCGTCGTCAATTTTCCCACTCTTAACATCCCCCGATTAACACCTTAATAACCGTCCTATTCGCCCCCTCTAATATCACGGTATTCGAACATTCGCGAATCGTTGGGTACATTCGTTCTACTCTATTCTTTTCTCCCGTCCACTTCTATGTCAGACACGAGGCACCTGCTGTAATCGTGGCCGGGGCGGGGACGGTGAGAGAAAAAGCTGTAACGTACTCTGGAACTCCCGAGTACCAGAGTTGTTGACTAGCAAACGTAAGCTACCACTGGGGCTATCTTAGTAGCGTCAGTGCTATTCTATAACTTACATGATGTTTGTATTTCGTGTTTCGAGAACAACTCAAGTGGTTTTAACTGAGCCGCTGAAACCAACTTCGCCGGAATCAAGGGAAAACCCAAGGAGCCCTCCTACATGAAAATCGGTGACGTCAAGGAGAGTGTCTGTGATCAGTGGCACGGAAGTCAATGCCAAGAATAAAAACCCAAATACTGTACAGTACCTTGCGGACGCCTCTGCTCGGCACATTTAACGCGTGACCTGTCAAAGACCCAAGAAGACTCATACTCGCCGCCGTTGAATTTACCCGCGAGACACCGAGTCTAAATTCGACTGTTCCGCGAGCAAGACTTTAATTGATTCTACTGAAGCTAGCGTTCGAAACAATTTTGGCGACGCGCGTCACATCGAGAAGCTTGTTTCGCAGAATTGCTTTCCTATTGAGTTCTGCGGTGTTGCCCAAACCTACCAGCACGACTTCATAGGCCACATTTCTGGGCGTCTTCAGATGTGTGAGCTCGCCGCACTAGCTTATCGCTACAAATCTAACGACCCTTTTCAGTCTTCAGAATTTACTTCACAAATCTGAGAGTAGTTCCGAAAGAAAGGTTTTTGACACCACGTCTCACATTGACAAGTGTGCATCTCGTAAGCAACTGTTGCGGTGATTTTTCGTCGAATCCCGCAGATCAATGATCACATCTGTCTCAGCCACAGTTCTGGCCGACGTCAAGGGCATAATATTTCCCTGCGCTGCTTTATAATTAGAAGGGAAATATCGCCTTGAGTGCTTAGACTTTGAGTATGCATTTGAGAACCATTCTAACAAAGAAACAAAAAGAACAGAAAAAATACAAAACACAAAACAAAAGAGAAAGAACCGAAGGAACGAAACAAAACAAAAAACGATAAAACCTTGCGGTCTCTTGCTCTGCTACAAGGCACAATCGAAAGTGCCACAAGAAGTTTCGAAGTAGATTTCAGGAAAGCTACCTCCCGCCCGAAAACAGAAATCAAATGCTATCGGCAATAGCTCCCATCAAGCGTTTCACACCCCATCAAGCCCTCCATGGAACAAAGTCGCTTCTAGTACCCCAACGAATGGCCCTTTACCGAACTAGCCCGCCATCAAAGTGCCACTAATGGCTCAGAACAGTGAAGAAGTACCTACAGACGACCTATACACGTCTAGCATAGAAGAAGCAGCCGAAACTACGACCATGGACGCCTGTGTATCTATCCCATCAAGAGACCGAACTGATCAAAAACCATATACCTCTCTAACCGGCTCAGAAGCCGTTGTAAACCCCCAGCTACCCGTATTACTAGTAGACCGTCGTCCAGTGGCCGAAACGAGCAGCTCAACATCCGACATCCCTTCTATTCAAACGACGATTTCGCAAACGATGAACAACAGGACTTTGCGAACTTTATTCAGGGATACGTCTGTGGCCCATCATGCCGTGGTATAGAACTCACACTGATGTTACCACAGGACATCCGCTTAACTATCCTTTTTCAAGCACGCGTCACTACCAATAGCCTTATCTGGAGGTCCTATAAAATGCCATACTACCCGGTGATATCACTATGCATCCTACGGATCCATTTTGAAAGGCCTTGCTCCATCTCTTTTTCACCCAAATGAATGTTACGAAGATTTGGCTCATCTTGAAAGCACTCCTGGACAAGCGTTTTCCTTCTCCCCACTGCCTCCATCGTAGTAGCATAGCCCCCGATCATATCCATCACCAAAACACAATATGGACTCTTTAAAAACCGCCACGAATATTTCAGAAAGATTCAATGTTGACTCCAGAACATTTTCTGGCGCCATGACCGAAACTTTTCTGCCTTTTGTAACAGACTAAATATAAGCGTGTCGAGATCTCTCTGTGGACCGGCTCAAACAGCCGCAGTTCATGCACCTACTTCTTCAAGGTCCTGCCTTAGTATCCTGCATGCACAATCGTCTGTGTTTCCGGAAATGGATGTGGACGTCCACCGGGTGCAGTAGCCTTGTAAATCTCCCACCAGTACTGCACATTTTGGACTGCCGTGGAATGCTGAATTCCATGGCATTCCAAAGCGTGGAGTGCGTGTAGTACGGAGGTTTTTCGCATGGCCGCCGACTTCCCAAAACGAATCATTTGAACTGCAGCGTCCAGTCAACGCCCGGATCCACTACCGGCATTTCATTGCGTCGTTAAGAATCCAGCTCGTACTGCGAATTGTGCAGTACACTGCAATTCTGCATCTCACCTTACGTAGCTCAATGTCACATTATGACCTATAGCCCGCCTCACGTGGATAGGCTCACCTTGGACCCTTCATGCTCTTAATTGCCTTTCAAAGCATTTTGCGCCATTGCACTGAAAACGTATACGCGCATTATGCGCCATCTGCGGCTCTACGAAACTGAGGATTATGCTCGGAGTTGTTCGGGTACAGTGCCTCAGCCAGAATTTTGCCGACGTTATATGGCAGGAGGTGATGTGTAAAACTCTGCACTGACTTCTCGGACAGTATTGTGAACATAGTGAAACGCAAACAAGGACTAACGTGTAATTCGCGTAAGGGGTGGCATATTGCACGGGTGCTTCTGGACGGCGTTGGTTTAGTGCGCGCCAAACATAAGACGTTTAAATGTATCGCTGGGCTCAAACGTAGTGGTTCTGTCCTTCGCGATGCGTTCGCGTAGTAGATCCTGCTTTGTGCATCGACCCGTCACTGGTTAACAATTCGCGCTCGAATTCGTACATCTGGCACCTCGTGGTTTGTGCCGAGGGAGTGCCAATTGGAGCGCAAGGCTGAGACGTACAGTCCAGTCTGCATCGTTTTATACGAAACCGCTCTCTTCCTACGCTGTACGGCCTCCTACCCTTAGAATCGCGTGGGAAATACAGATACCGACACTTCACTCCACCCTTGCTGTAGCCGTGCTCCAGTTGACCCGTACAGAACGGGAGGCGCCCACTTCTCGTTCTGAACAGGTCTTCCACGTATCACACGAAGCGTAGAAACAAACTGAACGTCGAGTCGGCGTCAGAGAGAGGTTGCAAACGTGCCTTTCGTGGCATTTGGAAGTAAGTAATGTTTAAGATCGGTAGGGTGTCACTAGTGACAGGGACTCAGATCTGCGAATGTGAAAATACATAGGCAGATGGATGTTGTTTTTGGGATTACATTTTGCACATCTATCTGCTGATGGGTTTTCACATGTGTACATCTCAGCCCCTGTCAGTAGTGATACCCCCCTGGTCTAAAATGTTCAGTACTTCTCAAACCTATTTTTCCTGCTACAGCGGCACCAAAGTCGCTCTATTTTCTCGGCGACCTTTCTTGCGGCTGAGCCCGAGTATTTCTCAGCCGCCATAGTGTGGCCTGCTCGCCGGAACCGGGTCTTGAACTAGCCCGTAGTGTTTGATTATGTTTTACTTCAGGCTATTCAGCCACTTCTTCGTGTAGCTACCTAATCTTTTTCACTACCTGTCGGAGCGGCAATCGAATTCTCGAGGTCACCGCAGTCGAAATCACCATCTCCAGGACTGACTTCCTGTGCCCTGCTACTCCCGACCGCATCCGAGTCTGCGAACTCAACCACGTCCACGTCGTCCCCACTGTCCGATTCCCCACCTCTTTCGTTATTCCTCCGACCAACACTGGCCATCTCCCTGGCCGGGAACTGCGGTGGCCCTCTCCGTGCGTAGAACACCTGGTCTGGCAAATCTTTCCATTCTGGCATGAAGTATACATGGTACCGTATCGTCAACTCATCCGCAATGCAGTCCTCATACCCAGCCCGGGCGTGCGTGAGATACTCATGCCCAAAAAATACAGAGTTCAGCGTCACAGTCATCTTCTTCACGTTCAGCAACGCCGCCACTGCCACCCATTTACTCTCCTCCCCGTATGCAAGCGTGTGTGAATATTCACACACCCACAACGGGAAGCCCACTGCGCGGCTCACGATTGCGAGAAAGCCCATTGTCTCCGCTCTCAATGACTCATGAAAGTCATTGTCGGCGCTTGCCGCGGGCAAATTCTTCCCAATAACCCAAAAACCGACCCCCCGTCTTAGGTACGAACCGGTTCCTCACAGATGTATTCCTCAGACCGACGTCAGCAGCAAGGTGACCCACCGACGCGTCCAGCTACGCACGCATTTGCGAAGCTCACACTCGATCCCCCCTCGATTTGCAAGCTTCCATCACCAGGATCCGTATACCGGAATAGCGGTCGACTCCCGGCTCCAAGTTTGCTGCGTCCCCCTCTTCATCCCTCTCGTTGATGAGCGGGTTCCACCAGGTCTCATTCGACCCCTGTGCTAGTGCACTCTCCCCGTTGAATGTGCTCGTAATGGACGAAAACAACTTTTCAACGGGGGAAAGCTTCCTTTTGGGGGTCAATATCAGGGGCTCGAGCCTTCCGCGCCGGATGCCGCTGAAGGCAGCAAAATTCTCAAGGCACGTGTAGGCGAGGTGCTGAAACTCACCTTGTCGCCTCTCAAACATGGGTAATCCTCTGCTGTAGTCGTCACCGCTGTCTGCTACGTTCCCCCATAAGTGCATTTGAGGCCGGTCGAGCTTCCACACGTCCGAACTCTCATCGATACCCTCAAGCTCGGTAAAGTACACGTAGCTCCCCGCGAAGAATTGAAGCCGATGCATGGCTACGACGTCCTTGATCGAGAGGTACAAATGGGTCCGGTGCTCGATGGGTATGTAGATGGGAAGCAGCCAGAGCATGGGGTGCGGGTCTTTCGCCATCCACAGCCGCAACTCCTCTTCTTCGTAATCTGGCAGGCTAACGTATGCCAGATTTTCCGAAGTGTTGGGTGCTTTTTCAAACACCACGGTGATGTCCGCAGGGCCGACCGGCAGCTGGTTCGGAACCTCGCCATCGAACATTCGAGGGGAACCTTCACGTTGGTCCGTGACCTCTTCGGCCGCCTTGGTCTTCTCTGCGACCCCTCGTCGCGACTGCCCCACTGCCCTCTTCACTTCACCAGACATCCCCGTCTGCATAACCTACACAAGTCGAGGCGTTGAGCATGAGTGCTGTGCAGCCGTTGCGTCCCTGGCAAGCGCTTTTGTCGTGGGCATCACTCCTGGGACCTTCCACGCCCGGACTGCAAGCGCGAATGCAGTCGCGTGGGAAGCAGGAGCACGCCGGACAGAGCGGCGTTTAGAAGGCACAGCAGCTGGGGTCGTCACGCGAGCCGGGGCGGCGTGCTTGCTCAGCCCGGGAGGAAAGTGCTCAGCTACCTCATTCGCGAAGCGCATACCACGTGCCCTGTTGCGCTTCTCCGGACCTTCTGCAGAGTCGTTGTCTCTCTTGGCGAACAGGCACATCTGGTTCAGACAGAGCTGTTTGACGGAAATTCTGAAGAGTTTTGATTAAGCAGTCTCAGTCCCCAGAAATTCGTCACCAATCAGGCCCTTCCCCTTGCCATACGTCTCGAACAAGTCTATACAGACTTCCAAAAGCTGGCGCGCGCACGCGTAGAAAGCTTCAGATTCACGCTTTCCGTCGCAGTCCACGTTCTTGATGAACCGCCACGCGGAAGTCATGAACATAGCTAGGCCTCGAGGGCTCTCTGACCAAAGGTGCTGGTCATCAAGCTGAGTGATGCCGGGCTTCTTAGAGGTCAAGGTGTCGAAAGCCAGGTCGCGCAGCACTTTCACGAGGCCTGCGTCTCGGAGGAAAATCTTCGCTACGTTTACGTAACGGCGGTATGCAGACAGGCAGGTTGCTGGCAGCAGAATGGCCATCGTCGTTTCTTCTTCAGTTACCTTTTAACTCAACTCCAGAGGGTCCGTGTCGTTCTCCAGGGCGAGAGCCTGCCCTACGCGGATAACACTCATAAGGTAGTGGAAGAACGACTTGTCGATGCGGACCAGTCCGGCGGAGGTTTTCTGCTGCAAAGTATCGGACATGATTTCCGTATCCGTCATGTCCCGTCCATCCTTTCGACGGATAAGACACACTCGGAGGCGCTTGCGAGCCCATGCCGTGCCATCCTTTTCCCCTTTCGGGCTAAGGACAGCTCGGCGGCCTCTAAGGCCGTCCACCATATTATACATGACACTTTCACGCAACACCGTGCCGTCCTCGATGGTCTCATCAGCGATATCCGGTAGCGAGCGATTGTCGCATCGTCACACTGTGACCGACATGACGCCAAGGTCGTACTTGTAACCACACTCAACCATGATGGCCTGGAGGCCGTCAATGATGGCGTCCGTCCTTTCGCGAAGAACGTGGCGCGGCTGTATGCTATGCGCAAAATATAAGTAGATCTCGATGGACTCGTAGTTGGCCTTTGAGAAAATCCGACACGATATGCGCTGCTCCTCGACCTCCCCGGTAACCGTATCGGAGTCCTGACCGTCCTCACTCTCTGGTGGTAGAGAGGGGTCGGACGA
>JAUKWC010080159.1:19572-30603 GCA_032356245.1 Endocladia muricata
CCCTAAGGCGTCCCGGCGCAGGCTTTTGCGCCGTAGCGACTCCCATGGAGAGGGCTGCACGACCGCTTCGGCCCGGAACTGCTCCCTCGTCGCCGCCGGCTGCGATTCGGGCTCCAACTGTACCACCGACTGCGGCTCGGTGGCCAACATGAGCGAGTCGCGGGTGGTCGTCGTGATGGTAAGTTCATCGGTCATTTCAGAAGTACGCCAGTTCCGAGAAAGGATCAACAATGGGAGTGAAGGAGGAGGGACTTTATAATGGTGAGGGGTAGAAGATGACGGAGGATCTGTGTGTGGGTGAGGCTAGACGGCTAACGGTAGCGAACTGAAAGACTGCGAGAAAAAAGGTTGTAGCGCGGGAGGGCTACGGGCACGAGGGTCACGGGAGATTGAATGGGCACGGCTGGCGGCAATTATCGTCGCGCCCGAAAAGAAGCAATTCTGAGCACGCCGCAATAGCTGCATGTATCGTTTGGAAAGTATGTAATGTATAAGATCGGTGTGGTGTCACTAATGACGGGGGTCTAGATCTATAGATGTGGAAGTGAATGGGCAGATGGATGTTGTTTTTCAGGTTACATTTCGCGTATCGGTCTGCTCATGTGTTTTCACATGTGTAGAGCTCAGCCCCTGTCACTAGTGATACCCCCCCGCACCCTAAATAACGTACTTAATATTTCCAAGTTTCGTGAGCGGGGCGGCACTGTTCGTCACTGCTGTTAATGAACAGAAACGTGAGCGTGTGGAAGCATTTCATGTTCCTGGCCGTTGCACTCCCTGTCCCCAGTACAAATGGCGCACACCTGCTGCCACAGTACGACACCTCACACTCTCCTCGTACCATTCTATAGACGCGGTCTCTCTTGTTTTCTTTTCTTCATCGTCGTCTCTCCTCCCTGTACTTCGATCCACGTGGTTTTCCTTGCTTCGATTGCGACGCTCTGCTCCTCCCTTTCTGCATCATCATCATTCCTGGGCATCACTGTCTCTTTCGTTCCCCACCGCACTGTAACCGTGGCGCCGACTGAACTCAGCCGATCTGAGACAGCCGGCGGTTGCTTGCCTGCCTTCATTGCCGTTCTCTTCTCATCCAAGGAGAACGCGAAGTTTGACCTCATGAAGTTCCACATGTCGGCGTTCCTGCACTTTGTCATCGTAGCAGCCGATGAGACCTGAATGCAGACCACGGAAATTGCCGCAGTGAAGAGCAAGCAGCGCAACCCTGGAAGCGACATCCGCGCTTCTATCAACAGCGACAACCCGGTCTCTCGCGAGCCGAGCAGCGAGCTGATGAAGCAGATAGTGCGCGCAGCGCTGTCAACCGTCTTGCTGACCCGAAAAGAAAAGAGGATTGGTGAGATCGCGGATGCGGCCCCGAGCAAGAAGGACCACAGCGTTTCCCCTTTGTTTGCAGCAAGTTTATTCTCCCTAACCTGAGCAAGGTTCGGGAAGTAGTTTTGCCAGGAATCTCTCCTGTTGGCCGCCGCAGAACCTTCGAGGTTCTCATGTCTTTCCACGCGATCAACGCATGCCACTCGAGGCGCGGCAGGAAACGTATATTCGCTTTGAAGAAGATAAATCAAAGCGGAAATCGTCTCGCGTTTGCTGCGCAACAGCTAACTCGGGCGTGGACGAAGCAGGCGAAGGCAATGGGAGTTTTGGAGTGCGAGGCGTTAGTCGGGTCCTACCTTCCGTTTCGCCCTTGCTTTCAGCACTTCTTATCTTTGAAATCACGCGCTGATTGCTTTGCACCCATCACGCAGAAGGGATGGTGCAAGGGAATGGGGTAGCAAGTGTGGAGGAGAGTACGAGCAGTACGTTCGCCTTGGACCGAACTGCTGAGAAAGATGTGGCAATGCGGGCGGGTACCAGTCTCTTCCTGTCCAGCTTGCAAGCCATCGTTACAAACGGAACTTTGTATGATGTCAAGCACCGCAGCAGCTGGCCGTATCTGGACCGCTTCGGGTCGCGCGATGACGACTTTCTAAGGGTCATTACTGACATGATCAAGGATACCCGGGAGGCGTTGGGGCTTCAAAGTGAAGCGCCCGAAGATGATGTTGCCTGTTCAGAGGTTAGAGAGGTGGACTCGGAGCTGTCGGGTGCCGATTCGGAAGACACAAGACCGCGTCGTCGTCGGTAGGTGACACTATCCAGCACCACGCCCAGCGTGGGACTATCCGCGCAGCCTCCTCGTTCTTTGTCTTCTCCGCTCAAAGAGGAGATGGACCTGGAACTGCAGAATTGCGACAACGAAGTGGGGCATGTGGTGGCACACAGTCGTACAGAGCAAGCTAGTGAGGCTTTCCGATCCACTCTCAACCCATCAGTGCCGGGACCGAACGACCCTCTTCGTGAATCACCAGTACCAGCCATCCTCTTTAGCCCGTCTCCACGGCCGGAGGAGGTGTCGGAAAAGACGCTCCCCGAGGAGACACTATCGACCGTCCTTCTCGGGGATTTGTTCGGCATGATGAAGTCGGACTGCCGTGTCCACAGCTGCACTTTCCACAAACTCATCAATCATCACGCAGACGACTCGGCTGAGTGCCTGGAGGGTACGGGTAAGCCGCTCTTGTCGGGCCCTCCGTTGAAAACCAGAAGCGAGCGGGGTGCGGACAACTCTGCCCATGATGTCTTCACCCACAAGGACATGGACGCGTCCATCGCGATATTCGACGCACTGCCTGCTAAAACCGGCCACGGAATCATCTTCTGTCGTGGTCTACAGTTCAGCATGTGGCTTTCGCACCTCAAGCGCTACAACCGAGAGATGTTCGAGGAGGGGAGCGTAGGGGATGGTGCGTCCAGGGGGAGGCAGCAGAAGAACTTCACGTTTAACGTGGAGGATCAGCCGATGGTCCACGTCCGAGCTCGAGGCCGTTACACGCAAAACCCGGGTATAAAACAAATTGGCCACGCCTGAGTCACGCCTTGGGCTGTTCATTTCTGGAGCAAGAATGTGCGGCTTGAAGTGCAGTTAGGCAGGGTATGCTAGCAAAGTAACGGGCATGTGCAGTCTTTGCACGCAGCCTGGACGAACTGTATGGATGGAATCCAGCGGTTGGAGCCCGAAAATGTGGCGAGAAGAGCTGACGAAGAGAATAGAATGACGATGCGTGGAGCGGAGCAGAAGAGCATCAAGCATATGGGCGAGCTGGTGTGGGAGTAGTCGACACCGGGGAACATTGTGGTGGACTTGTTCAGTGGTACTTGCGCGGCTGCTAGATCATGCGTAGGGCTTCCGAGACATAGCCGTTTCGTGGGCTGCGACAAGGATGGCGAATGCGTCAGTCAAGCTCTACAGAGCTTGGTTAAGGCGTTCTGCGAAATCGTTGTGAGCACCGCGTGCAACATTGGTGGCTCTCCGCGGGTTATGGAGCCTATCACAAGATACTTGGCCGGCGTGAAACGTAATAGATCTGCCAGGAAGGGGAGCTGCCCTGCACATGCTCCTGCTGGGTGTCCCCGGTATCGATGTCTACTGGAATACATAGTCCGGTTTATTGCGAACCACTCCGGGGATCCCTTGCCTTCCTCGCGCTATTGACGGGCGTCGGTGTACAACTGGCCGCCAAAGTACCACGGACTGCTGGACACGCAAGACCCGCTAACACTACGGGCGGTGGAAGCGATGGCGGGGTGTGTGATTTTGCGTCCATCGACGGTGAAGTACGAAGGTGTGGGACTCGGAGTGTTTGCGGGCTGGGTCATTGCAAAAGCAGAGACGATCCTGCCTATCTTGTGGACACTCCTGTTTGCAGACTCGTGTGACGGCACGTGGGAGAACACGGACATCAACGGGGGTGGGATTTCGTGCATAGACAAAGAACGTTGCAACCGGGTAGCTCTTCTCGTGGAAAGGCGGGCGGAGTCCTGCGATGGTCCGACGCGTGAGGTGTAAATTACGCCGGCCCCGTTTCGTGTGGCCGGGTTTGTTAATGACGCACGGTACTTGCCTGTTGCTAAGGATGAGCGAAATAGAGGGACTGGTAGACCGTGAGACATAAACATGGGGTTTTACGAGGATCGAGGGGAATTGTGGCAGAGAGCTTTACGTTCATTGAACACCGTTACGGTCCGTGCGACGCGTGAGACTCTGAAGGGCGAGGAGCTGTTCATAAACTATGGGGATGAGATTAGGTTCTAAGTACCTGATAGGATCTTCCAAAATAGCGCGCAGATAAACGGACTTGAACACTAAATTCCAGTTTGAGAACCAGTTACAGTTGAGCATGTCACTCCACAGGGGCAGAGAAAGACTTCGGCTCAGCCGCAAGAAAGGTCGCCCGGAAATGTAGGCGATTTTCGTGCCTCTATAGCACGAAAGAGAGGTTTGAGCAGTAGTGAAAAATGAGACTAGGGGGACGTCACTATTGACAGTGGCTGAGATCTACACATTTCAAAAAAGATGAGCAGATAGATGTGCAAAAGGTTATCTGAAAAACAACATCCCTCTGCCCATGTACTTACATATGTGCAGATCTCAGCCTCTGTGATTAACGACACCACTCAAGTCTGAGTTTTCGCTACTCTCTGAAATGCCAATTTGCACGCCCTCGTCCCCTGCTTTCAGTCCTGCCGTTGGCGCTCATGATACTTCAAACGTCGGCAGGTACTCTCGGCGTGTGCATGACTTTACGAGGGCCCCACTACCAGTGGTAGTTACTAGCTGGCACTTCTAATGCTCAGTTCGCAACAACTTCGACGTAGTTTTCGATCTTATTCTTCTCACCGAGCCTCGGTCTGTCCTGTCCTGCCTGTGGCGCAGCTCTATATCGATGCCTCCGGCAGCCAGAAGGACGAGAAGGGCTGTTTCGATGCAACGATCTCGCAAGCGCACCCACGAGCAGCCGGACGGGGAGGATGATGCCCCGAATGTGCCCGTCGCTGTGACTGCACCGAACCGCGATGTTGATGCAACTCAGCGCCACCCGGCAGGCAGGGTAACAGGGGTTGTGCAGCCCCAGGCATCGCTGGCGGCGTACCTGTTTGCTCCAGAAGGTGAACAAGCCGATAGTGCCCCTGTTCTGCAATCTTACGGTGCTACTATAACACTGGCAGTTCCACCAGGGCGTGCAGCCGACCAGCTGCGTCCATGTCGTGCGTCCATTCAATCTGACTGCAGCTCGAGCACAGCCAGCTTCACCGTCCGGCCCGGAATTGCGTCCGCTCTGTGCGTCCACACTCCCGGCATTGCCGCCCCTGTGCGGTCTCACATCCGCCGTGGAGTAGGGAAAACTCAGTGTCGGACCTTGCGTCCTCCTGCTGCACCGGGGGCTAGACCCTCTTCATCACCACCTCCGCCCATTCCGTCCCGGACAAGGGCTGAGACTTTCGCTGTAGCTCGCTCACAATTGATCTGGCGTGAGGAAATGGAAGAGCTACAAACGACGCTTGCTGAGCAGACGAACAAGGCTAGGGCGCAGGAGTTAGAGATTGCTGGTCTGAGGACAATGGTCAAAGACTGCAAGGAGAAAGTACGTCAGACCGATCAAGAGCTTCCTGATGTGCGGATAGCGACTAAGCCAACGCTCTCAGAGTTCCTGCGACTACAAGCCGAATTCAGGGATGTCATGCAGGAGAATGAGAGACTACGCGTGGCTCACCGGAGGTATGATGGCACCCAGCAGACCACATCACGTGCCGGAACTGGACGTGGTCGGAGTCGAAAGCGCATGACACAAGTGGGGGCAAAGTGCGTAGTTGTTCCCGAGACTATCGCGAAGCATATCCTGCGATGGTGGTACCGCAGAACTGCTGAGCTGGACTCAACAAGTTCTGTTCCAGTCCAGAACTGCGCGGGGCGCGGTGAGTCGTGCGTGGGGGGGGGAGCTTTCTGCGGACGGCCGTGAGGGTGTCGTGCCGATTCCACCGATGGTTCTTGCCAGTCGTAGGGAGTACTATACGTGTTCCTACTACAATGAGGCGAAGGCTCTGGTCGGAATGGTGCGTGCAGAGCTTCGCACCAGGAACCGGTCATCTTTATTTTTAGACGCCGAATTCCGCCGTGAGGGCGAGGAGGCTGTTATAGCAGACTATCCTCTATGTGCAAGGATGAGGCAGACAGTCTCTGACGTGATGAGAGCGCAAAAAAGAAACGCTAGCGACAAGCTGTTCCAATGCCTTGGGGATTTATTCATGATGTTGCTGAAGACCACGTTTGTATCAGACAGGGAGCGGGTGGAGCGCTCATCTCAGGCACTTGAGGCGCGGGTAAAGCTGATGGCCTCAGAAGAGGAGCAAGGGACTTTAGGCTTCTCGTGGTGGCGACTCACCAAGGTCGAGGATCTAGCATAAGGTGATCACTCTGTACCGAAGGAGGTCTATGATCTTGATGAGGGTGACGTACTGTTTGGAAACTTTTTTGGGAGAGATTCCCTTTACAAGTTCTGACGGTACCATGCTCAACAGGAAGGGACGTCCGGGCACGGGTCTATCATGCAGCTCGTACGCCTAGAAGCCTGGCTTCTAACAGGGGTATCCTACCTGCAGCATGCTGAGGGCCGTGGCGGCCAGCGACAACGCATTTACAGCCTGAAGTTTTCCAAGTACCTGCCCTTGGCAACCGCGCAGATACTCCGCACGGTTTGCAGCGTTTTATGCGGCATTATTCCGCAAGTGATCTTTCGGTATGGTTCCACTGTTCACGGAGCGTTGTGCGCGTCAGTGCATGAGAGCACGGAACGGTCTGGTGAAGAGAATGGCGAGGGTTTGTGAGCAGGCGCCCCTTGAGTAGCCCTAAATGTGGGGAAGGTGGGTTCAGAGAACAAATTTTATGTCGCGGTATGGAAGACGTGCTTCTCGGACAACATCTCCGGGATGCTTGGCGGTGTCGTCGATTGCTACGTTGCACATGCAGACTCAAGCGAGGGACCGTACGAACTTTGCAATGGTGCGTTTGAGCATGTCACGGATTCCCAACAGAAGTTTGGATTCTCCCCCGCGCGCTGTTGTCGGAGGAGAAAACGACTAACTGTCGATGCGCAGAAGAGATAAAAGGACGGAAACCGTACTTGTATGTTGTGAGCTTAGTAAACAGATTGTAGTTTTCTCTTTTGATTGATTCTACTGTAGTACAGAGAGAATAGCATGTCCATTGGAGGAGACGGTTCAGGTAGGACTGGCCTTACATCGGGGTCTCTGTAGAACCTGTTTATGTAGAAGTGATGGTACAGCCAGTGGAGGTGAGGAGTGAAAGGGGGTATGTGGAAATTTGACCGCACCACATGAGCTGTACCAATGACAGTAGAGGCCTTGCACCGGCCAAAGCAGGGAGAACGAGGAGCTTCACGCCCCCGTCGCTGCATCCCTCGGAGCGGGACTGGATTTTCCGTGTAATTTACAGTCTTATCTCTAGACCGCGGCATGCAAACGTATTGCAGGAAGTCATCAAAAACGTCGATTGGTGCGATATAATCCATGTGGCAAACAAAGCCACAATCCGTAGGTTGCAGTGATTCTTGTTCATGCATACGGAAGAGAGACAGAACCTGGGCCACCCACAGAGTGTCCGTGTGTCCTTTGTCGTCAGCGGCCAGGCACACGAAGCTAAATCGCTGCCGTCTCGTCGGGCCGAAGCTGCTATTTGCATTAACGCGCCGAATGACATATTTCCGCATTCGGTCGAGTCTAATGACATTGGGATGGGGATCATAGTCGTTGACGGAAGGGCAGAAGCCGCCGAGAACGTAACCGCTTTTCACGATAGTAATTCGGAGAGTGTCACATATATGGACCAATTGCTGCTGGAGATGCTCGGCGCGGACAAGATCCGGTAGCTCAGTGATGCCCCGGTCACCAAGGTAGACGAGAAGATCGATGCCGATGTCGGGAGCTTCTCCGCGTAGTGATTGGTGCACCGCAGCGGTGAGGCAGCCTTCTTCGTTTTCTGAGAAGCGGCATGGCGAGGGTTCCCAATGGAGCGAGTTCGCAAAGGTACATTCTGATGCCTTCCCTGACAAGACGCGCCCCGTGCATGTCGTCAAGGTTCCTGTGCAGGGTTGTGAGGCGAAGGGATTGCAAGACCGAGCTGAATTGAGTTCTTATGGCAACAAGGATTTCGGAGTACTCGATTTGGCGGACGGTTTCGTCCTTGGCTGTTGCCCTTCGCTTGAAGATGCGGCGGAAATCTTTCTTGAATGCAATGTGAGCGTGTTCATAAATACCAGCATCTAGATGTTGTGGGCGTCCAAAGTTGTGGATGTCATCTGCAAGGTGGGTGAGGGCACGAAGCTTGACGGTCTTGAGCCCAGCCGAGTGGTGGTCCCGAAAGATGTGGAGCATAAAGTCTTTACATTTATTGGCATAGTCCTCTATGTTGCGAGCCGCACCGAAGCTCCAGTGCTTCTCTAATGGATGTCTCGAGCTGAGTATTAGAACGTTTGGTTACTGAGCGCAAATCGATGCGAGGGGTCCGGGGCCAGCTTCATCACCGCAACGGTATATGATTCCCTCGATAATTGGAAAGATCATGTTAGCAGACTTGTAGTGTTTGATCTCCTGGCTGCCGCGGACTCCTTCATTTGTGTAGAGTGCATTCAGGAGACTGCCTTTTTCGGAAGCCAATAAATTGACACGTAGGCCTGGAACGTAGAAGTCCCTCTGAACGGCAGCCCGAACTGTGTTGAATCCACAAAGGAGAGCAATGCGGATGGTTCTGAACTGCTTCCGACTGTTGCCAGCGGATATTCGCCGTGTGAATATGACGGCGGAGTCGAGTCCAAGACAAACGCACGTCGTGTTAAGCTTGGAGATGCTGAAGTGGAGGTTTTTGCAGCGGTTCGAAACCGAAAGTGGTCTGCATATCGAGACGACAATTGGAGAAGGAGGGGGAAGTTGTCCAGAAAGGATGCCAGCCTCCGCAGGGAGGAAGTCGCCACGGTTCGTTGCGCCTGTGCGGTGGCAGCTCGCCCCCGAGCCAGCCTCCCCAGCAATGCATGAGGAGCGTCGTCGGCCTCGAGGTCGGCCACTTTTCCGCCAGGATGGATGGTGGGCTGTGTGGTGCGCGGCGGGAATGAGGTAGACGAAGTGAGGTAGTTTGAAGGTACTTCGCGACGGTGGCAGGGTTGACTGGTCTTTGTGCGAAATCGGGTGCCGATGATGTCCTTCGCCACTAATATGTCGCAACAGTACCTGGTGGAGACGGGGTGACATTTCTAGAGACAATGGTACGCATCTGAGCATGCGAAGCCTTCGAGGGCTTTTTCGTACAGAGGCGATAACAGAGACTGCAGGGCGGAGTCAAGTATGCAGGTTTTGGTGTCTGGTGCACGAGTAGTCGAAGAAGGTGGAAGGAAGCCAAAGGCTCTGTCGTCCACGGCAGGGAAGAGCTGGACAGGAAGATGGCGAACGGTGGTGTGCCAGGACATTAGGCAGAATTGGCAGAAAGCGGCAGTGAAGTTGTGGAGAGTGAGATGCACGGGATAGGCAACAAGGGCGCTGTTATCAAGTGTACGGGCGGATTTACCCGTATAGAGCTGTATGGAACCGTCAAACGAGTGGGACCCCAAAGTCCGGGTGTCCCAGATGACACCCTCGAGCTCGCTACCGATTACTTCTTCATTGAGGTCTTGACAAACTTGTCGGCCCAAATCAGTCTGCAGGGGATTCTCGAAGAGATGAGTGTCGCTCTGCGAGGGGTCACCACAAGGGAGGAAGTAGAAAGACTTACTGTAAGCTTGCGCTACCTGCTTTTGCAGGATCTCGACATGGTCCTGGAAGTAGGCAGTTCCGAAGGATGTACCGCTGTGGTCAAACACACAAGTTGCGGAGAAGCGCTTATGGTGAAGCTCATTGTTAACGACAGCGACTGCGATGGAGCGACACTCTTGTGAGGATCGAATGTGGTCTCCATAGAACGCGAGAGAGAAGTCGGGATCCATCAGTATATCGATGATCTCGTCAACTGTGCGCGGGCCGGCAGTCCTGTCTTTCTCGGCACGATAAGCTGCAGTAGATTGTATGACGAGTTCGGTCTTAATTGTGGTCAGTTTTGCATCAAGGTGACACTGGAATGGGAGGAAGGGAAGCAGACGCACCGAGGCCTCATCAAAATGGACGCTGTCATTGTAGTGGACAGGAGGTTCCGAGGCGGATGAACCTTGCAGAGAAGTAGGGACGAGCTCGGCCGGTCGGTGTGTTCGGAAGTGACAATGCTACTCGTATTTCGAAAGTGGGTACGCTTCGGAAGACGAGTAGGTGCAGTGCCGAAATTTGCAGTGCATGTCGAGAGCCGGCAAAGATGGCTGCAGGTCGTTTTCAACGGGTGGAGCTGTCTTTGCTTTTTCACTGAATGCAAGACGGTAGGGCTACTCGCAAGCACTCCCGCGTTCACGAAACCTAATACAGGTCTCGTGCACGCGGGAGTGGTCAAAGTGGAAAATGCGGCCTGCCAATTGAATTACACGCACGCTATTGGCTAAGTCGACAAGAGAGCATCATGCACTAGCTGACGGCTGTTACAACGAGAGGTGCGAATAAAAAAATCCATGATACTGTAATACCTCTAAATGAACGATTCTGAACAGTTCCTAATGTCTGGGGTATTTCCACGGCACGGCGGCGAAACTGTGGAACGCAAGAACCTGCCACAGGTCCAAATTAAACTGCAGCCACGCGGGATGCCACCTCGCCAGATTCGGAGAGGTACCCTGCCGGCAACAGAAAGTACTGAGCGACGGTTTTTTCTTGCGATGCGACGGCGTGCACAGGTAAGCAGCATGTATTCGTGACGGTATTCGAACGGGCGCGGATGGTGTGGCCGGGATGGGAAGTTTGTTTGATGAGTGGTGAAATCTGTGGTGTCCATCGTCATGTGGAACGTGCGGGCTCTTGGAGGGGTTTGCGATGCGACGCGGGGAGTGCGGGCTGTTAGAGATGGAGAGGGTGAGGGAGGGCCGGTGATGTTGTGGTTTGGTGTGCAAACCGGAAGGGATGGTCGGTGCGATGGGTGGGGTCGTTGATGAGTGGCGAGGCGTGTGGTGTGCGACGCGATTCGGGAAGTGCTGGCGGTTGGAGGTGGAGTGCGAT
>JAUKWC010080270.1:0-30508 GCA_032356245.1 Endocladia muricata
TGCATTTCACTCTGCCAAACAGCTTGTGGATCAGATGCTGGCGCGGTTGAGCGAAGAACAGGGGCATTTGCCCGAAAGCATTGCGATGGTGCTTTGGGGAACCGACAATCTCAAAAGCAACTGCGAGGGAGTGGCTCAGGCTCTAATTTTGCTTGGCGCACGCACAAAAAATGACGAGTTGGGCAACGTGGCCGATGTTGAGCTGATTCCTCTTTCAGAGTTGGGACGACCTCGCATCGACGTCGTCATGACTGTGAGCGGCATCTTCCGCGATCTGCTCCATCATCAGATGAACCTGCTCGATAGGGCGGTGCGCATGGCTGCGGAAGCCGACGAACCCGCCGAAATGAACTTTGTGCGCAAACACGCACAAGAGCAGGCCGCTGAGTTTGGCCTTTCGATCAACGAGGCCGCAACCCGCGTCTTTTGCAATGCACCGGGCGTTTATGGCGCTAACATCAACCACTTGATCGACAACAGCAATTGGTCGGACGATGGCGAACTAAGCGAGATGTTCCTCACGCGTAAATCATTCTCATTTAACGCCTCGAACGGCAATGGCGAATGGCACAATGCGCGACAGCTTATGGAATCGAGCTTAACCAAGGTAGAGGCCACCTTCCAAAATATCGATAGCTTTGAGATGGGCATCAGCGATGTTGATCATTACTACGAATATTTGGGTGGCGTCTCTAAAAGCGTGGAGAAATTGCGCGGCGAGCGTCCGCCGGTTTTGGTGGCCGATGCAATGTCGAATGGCGACCGGCTGGCATCGCTGGAGCAGATGGTGCGGCTTGAATCGCGCACAAAGCTGCTCAATCCAAAGTGGTACGAATCGATGATGAATCATGGCTACGAGGGCGTGCGCGAAATTGAATCTCGCGTTAGCAATACCTATGGCTGGAGTGCCACAACGGAATCGGTCGAGGGTTGGGTTTATGATGATATTGCCGCCACTTTCTTAATGGACGAAGAGATGCGAGACCGCATGGCGAAAGCCAATCCACATGCAACATCTAGCATTGCCCGCCGACTGCTAGAGGCTGAGTCGCGCGGCTTTTGGGAAGCGGAAGAAGATCTGATTGATCAACTGCGCGATATTTATGGCGAGTTGGAAGATCGGATGGAAGGGATTGTTGTGTAGCAGCGCGTTTTCCTGTGGTTGCGTTTCGTGCTTGGGTTGATCAAAAGTGGAGAGCGGACGAGCGCGAAATGAACAAGAGGGTTTTGTTTGTTTGAGAAGACCGCACGGCGCTAAAGCAACCGTGCTATGAGGACGGCGCCTCGTGAACGAGGCTTGAACGTCCCGTTTAGGGGACGTTGTTTCTCTAGCCCCATCCATTTATGGTGGGGCGGACATTGTCAACCGCGTGAGATCCGAAAGAATCATTTGAGCATATCAAAAATGAGACGCGGACGAGCGCGGAAAAACAACAGCTAATATGGCGAACTGATATCAAAAATTTAACATTTATTCACACACTGTTACTTAGGAATACGAATTAACTAAAACCAGAAACTTAGTTAGATGTCATGCCCGAATGTTTTTATCGGGCATCCATATTCTCTGAGTAAGAATAGATTCCCGTTAACTACCTGCGGGAATGACAAAAATGTAACTTCGCGGTTTTATTTGATAGCTGTTTCTTTGCTACAAAACTTGCGTAAGTGTGAGCAAAACCAGATGCGTACACTGTCTGCAATGTTTACTTTTTAAGTGATCCAAAGCAAATACACCCTACCATAGCTTTTCAGAGGAATACGTTTTGTCAATTCTAAAAAACATTCGACTCGGTCTACTCCATATTTCAGTTGCCATTACCTTCGTGGCGATTAATGGGGTCTTAAATCGCATTATGATTCACGATTTGGGCATCTTATCTACCGTTGTTGCGGGATTGATAATTTTGCCCTATCTGCTGGCTCCAGCTCAGATTTGGATCGGTCAATATTCAGACACGCATCCGATCTTTGGCTATCGACGCACCCCGTACATTCTATTGGGAATGATTGTCTGTCTAGGCGGAACGGTGCTAACGCCCTATGCCGCGCTCACAATGGCCGACGACTTTGGCCAGGGGTTACTGCTTGGCGTGCTTGCCTTTGGTGCTTGGGGCGCGGGCTATAATTTGGCCGTTGTCTCTTATCTTTCGCTTGCGAGTGATTTGTCAACCGAGGAACAGCGGTCGCGCACAATCGCCGTTATGTGGTTTATGATGATTACGAGCATTATTATTTCGGCCATCACGCTTGGCCGAGCGCTCGAACCGTACAGTGAAGCGCAGCTAATTCGGGTTTTCTGGATGGCGAGCGGCATTGCGCTGTTGATCACCTTAATCGGCTTAATTGGGCTAGAGCCGCGAAATCAAGTGCGCGTCGCCCAATCTCGCGAAAGCCAGCGAACTGCGCTGAAGATGATCATCGAAAATCGCCAAGCGCGCCTCTTTTTTATCTATCTTGTGCTGATGCTTGTGGCAATTTTAGGGCAAGACATTTTGCTAGAGCCGTTTGGCGCCTATGCCTTTAATATGAGCGTAGAGCAGACCACTCAGCTCACTGCGCTGTGGGGCAGCACAACTCTGCTTGCTCTGCTAATCTACGGTTTTGGATTGAGCCGCTGGCTCGATAAAAAACAGGGCGCGCGGCTTGGTGCTGTGATTGCGACAGGTGGCCTTGTCATGATCTCTTTGAGTGGGGCGCTCCAAATGGAGTCTCTCTTTAAGCCTGGGATTGCACTGCTCGGTTTTGGCACAGGCATCGCAACTTCGACTAATCTAGGAATTATGCTGGACATGACCACGCCCGAACAGGCCGGTCTCTTTATCGGCGCTTGGGGCGTGGCCGATGCCGCCTCACGTGGATTGGGAATGCTGCTTGGCGCAACTGTACGCGACTTGGTGACTTGGATGACCGGCAACGTTGGGATCGGGTACGTGACGGTTTTTTCGATTGAAGCAGTGTTGCTGCTGATTTCGTTGACGTTGCTCAGTCAACTTGACGTGAGTCGCTTTCGAAATAGCCAGCCGTCGCTCATGGAATTAGCCGCAATGACAGGTGACGATTGATCGGGCAAAATATTCTACCCCTCTCTGCTCTGGTTGGATTGGACATAGCTAAGCAAGCCCTGTTGCTGCTTGCTGTCGAACCAAAACTAAGGGGAATAATGCTGGCTGCGTCTGCGGGTACGGGTAAATCCAGCTTGGCGCGCGGCATTCAGGAACTGATTGCGAATCCCGCAGTTTTGGGTGATGCGGCTCCCTTTGTAGAAGCACCTACTAGTGCCGACGTTGAGAATCTACTCGGCGGGCTGGACTTGGAATCTACCCTTCGTTCTGGACAGACCATCGTGCGGCACGGTCTGCTGGCCCAGGCTGATGGCGGCATTGTTTATGTAGACGGCATCAATCTGCTGCTGGATGCCAGCGCCAATTTATTGCTTTCGGTTTTGGACGAGGGCGAAGTGCGGGTCGAGCGCGAGGGCCTCAGCATGATAACGCCGGCGCGCTTTAGCCTAATCGGTTCGTATGATCCATCTGAAGGGTTGCCCCGCAATCACCTGCTAGATCGAGTCGGCTTGCTGGTTAATTTGAACCAGATGCCAGATGCATCAGACCGCGCCATGGTCATTCGCCACAATTTGTTATCGACAGATGCAGAGTGGGATGAAGAAACCGTCATCTTGTCTGGACTGGTGCAGGCCGCGCGCGAGATTTTGCCCGATGTGACGATTTCGTCTGATCAGATGGCGCAGCTAAGTCAGAGCGCTCTGGCATATGGCGTCGCTGGTCATCGCGTGGATCTATTTGCTATTCATGCCGCATGTGCCTCTGCCGCGCTAAATCTGCGCGAAGAGGTGGAAGACGAAGATATGGAACTCGCGGCGCGGCTGGTCATTTTGCCGCGGGCGACGCAGGTTCCAACGCCGCCGCCAGAAGATCCGCCCGAAGAGTCGCCAGAAAGAGGGCAGGAGATGCAGCCACCAGAGCAGAACCAGTCACCTGATCCAAAGCAGGCTCCGCAACCGCCCGATGATGAGCGCACCGAATCGCCAGACCAAGGCAAGCCCGATGAGAGCGATCTACCCCCGCCGGATGACGACTTGACTGATCGGCCGCCCGACGCAGAGATGGCGGTCCCAGACGATCAGGTTCTGACGGCTCTTGCCAGCGAATTGCCCGATGAACTGGATGAGCTGCCTTTCCGCAAGATACGGCGCGGTCGCGCCGGTTCACGCGGGGCTATGGAAGGCACGCGCGGTCGTCATGTCCGCAGCCTGCCGGGTGATCCAAAACGATGGCGGCTAGATGCATTGGCAACGCTGCGCGTGTCGGCACCCTGGCAGTCTTATCGGCGAGAGGCCAAGCGTAAGATGTTGGCTGCTCGCGCGCGTGGATGGCAGAGGCTTCCTCTGCCAAGTTGGTTTGCGGCTCTGTGGCCAAATTACAATCAAGTCGAGAAAAAACTCTATTTTGAACCGAGCGACATCCGCGTCAAGCATTACCGCAGCAAGGCTGGTGCGCTTTTTTGCTTTGCCGTCGATGCTAGTGGTAGCATGGCGTTGCACAGAATGCGACAGGCCAAGGGCGCAGTCCACTCGCTTTTAGAGAAAGCATATGTCAAACGCGATCGGGTGGCGCTAATTTCCTTTCGTGGACAAGAGGCCGAAGTGTTAATGCCGCCCACCCAAAGCGTAGAATTGGCCCGTCGTGCGCTGGATCTGCTGCCTACTGGTGGCGGAACGCCCCTTGCTTCTGCGCTGCTGCTTGGTCACGAAATGGCGCAACAAGCACAGAGCCGCGGCATCCATCAGACGGTGCTTGTGCTGCTAACCGATGGTCGTGGGAATGTCCCGCTGCGAGCTGACTCTGGAGCCGATAAAAAGGCGGCAAGCAAGATAGCCGAGGCAGAACTAGAGAAGATTGGGGCCATAATCGCACACTCTAATTTGCACGTGGTTGTGGTTGATACACAGCGCAGTTTTCTCTCCAAAGGTGAGGCAAAACAACTTGCCAAGTGGGTCGGCGGTGAGTATGCCTATCTGCCTAACGGCAGTGGCGAAGAGATCGCGCAGATCGCATCTTCGATAGTTGGAGAATAAATTTCAAAATAGGGTATGTTATATATATGACAGCAAATTCTACTATTCGCCAGCCAAAACGTAGATTGATTGGACCACTAGTCTTAATAACCGTAGGTGGTGGATTGATTTATAGCTACTTTGGGCTAGGGGGGCAGGTTTCCTTGCCCAATGCAGTTGACGCGCCCAGAGCGGTCTTTCAATCGCAGCAAGCGGAAGAAGTTAGCTACTATGCGGATCGGCAAGGCAGCGGCAGACCGTTGGTGTTGATCCACAGCATCAACGCCTCTCCCAGCACTTATGAGGTAAAGCCTCTTTTTGAGCATTATCAGGGTCGTCGTCCAGTTTATGCGCTGGATCTTCCTGGCTTTGGCTTCTCCGACCGCAGTCCGCGCGAGTATACGCCACAATTGTTTGCGGACACCATCCGCGAATTTCTGGCCGATGAGGTTGGCGAACCAGCCGACGTAGTGGCCCTATCCCTCTCATCTGAATTTGCAGCGCGTTCATCCCTTAACGAACCAGATCTGTTTCCTTCTATAACGGTCGTTAGCCCAACCGGACTTGGACCGCCGCGTTCGATTGAGCGCGAGAAGAGCGAACGTATTCTCAAAGTTCTCTCATTTCCAGCCTGGCGCAAACCGCTCTTTAATGCACTGACTTCGTATGCGGGCATTCGCTACTTTCTTGGAAAAAATTTCAGCGGCTCGGCAGATAAAGGGCTTGTCGACTACGCCTATGCCACGGCGCATCAGCCGGGCGCACCGATTGCACCGTTCAATTTTCTGTCGGGCAAGCTGTTTACGTGGGATGCGTTCGAATCGCTCTATACAAATGTGACCGTCCCCGCTTTACTTCTCTATGATGAGGATCCCAACGTCAGCTTTGATCAACTACCCGATCTGCTGGAGACAAACGCAAACTGGCAGGCCGAGCGGATCGCGCCCACGATGGGCCTACCGCACTGGGAAGAACTTCAAAAGACAATTGCCGCTCTGGAGGCGTTTTGGGAGAAGAATAGTTGAATCAGCTCAAGTCTATTTTGCGTTTGTTGCTGGTCGTTGTGTTATTGATCATCGTACCTGCGTGGCTCTTTGAAACAGTCGAGCGCTGGCACGTGCTTTTTTTGGCCGCCGCCTATTTTCTCTTTTTCTGGGGGACGGCACAGCGCGAGGTGCGTCATGGACAATTAGTCGAGCGTGAAAACGATCAGCAGACAAAGCGACGCTCGGGACGGTTGGCCGGTATTGTTGCCATCGTCGGTTTGATTGCATTCCACTGGCTGGCGCTCTATGACTTTTCTTTCGGAGCGGACGAAATTGTGCTGCCCATAGCGGTTATGGCAATCGTGATGGTTGTGGCTTCACTGGTGCTTAGCCAGACTGCGATTCGGACATTGGGGCGATTTTTTGATCGGTTGACGATTCAGACAGATCACCAACTAATAACGGATGGCGTTTATGGCGTGATTCGGCATCCGATTTACACGAGCTATATTCTGCTATTTTTTGGTTATGGACTTCTTTTGCAGAGTTGGTGGGCACTGGGGTTGCTAATCGTCGTTTGTGCTATCTGGTTTAGCTCACGAATTTCGCTGGAAGAAGAGATGCTGGATGAGGAATTTGGTGACGTATACCGGCAGTATTGTGCAGAGACAAAGCGGCTGCTGCCATTTGTATATTAGGCATAGTTTGTTGCATGTGGTCTATTGTTGCTAGCATATTGCGCGTAGTAATGCATGTGCTAGCGAATGGACTAAAGTAGCTGTCACCTTTCAATATGATGTGAACTGTTACTCTAGATGAATCCATAGGGAGAATCGATTGATGCATGATGAGGGTGGAGCAGAAGAACTTAACGATGCCAAAACACCAGTAGAGTCACCAGAAACGCTTGCCGCACGCCGAATATTGGCGGTGACAGAAGAAGAGCTTCAGCGCATTATATTAGATATCCACGACGGGCCGGTTCAGCATATGTTTGCCGCCCTCTCTCACGTGCGCACGCTGCAAAAGCACTGCCTGCGCAGCGATTCGATTCCCAGCAGCGAAGCCGAAAAACCGCTAGAACAGATATCGGGCCTGTTAGTTGCGGCAATGAACGAGGTTCGGACTTTTCTGGGGGCGTTCAGATCGCCTGACTTTCTCTATAAAGATCTAGGCAGCATCATTCAAGGGCTGCTGCTACAGCACGAAATGTTTACCGATTGTCAGGTGGAGTTTGTAAACGATACCCCGCCGCTCATGGCGACAATCTCTGTTAAGATTGCTCTTTATCGTATCTGTCAAGAAGCACTCTCGAATTCGTTTCAGCACTCTGGGGCCGACCGGCAGCGGGTCGAACTGCGGAATCAAGGCGACTGGATTATCCTGTCGATTAGCGATCAGGGGAAAGGATTTGTGCCGCCCCAGTTGAGCGGCCCTGCCGCAACAGAAGACGCACGCTACATCGGTCTGCGCGGTATGCGCGATCGAGTAACTTTGATCGGTGGCAAGTTTGATTTGGACACCGCTCCAGATAAAGGCGTCAAAATCACCGTCAGCGCGCCGTTACACTAGCACGCTAACTCACGCACTGCACAATGCGCAGTATGGCGCGCTATACATGCGCTATATATATAGTATAGGCTAACGGCGACACCTGCTCTTACCAGCAGATTTATGGAAATGCTGGCGGGGATCTATATAACCATGCGCAATCCAAATTCCCAAGCGGCCGATTATTGCCACACACAGCCGCTGGGGATGAATCAATCTTTCGAGCATAATACTTTCCCCCCCTTTTTTCCTAACAAGCTTACGCCAAGACACATTTTCCCATCAGACCCAACTGTGGGCTGAGACAATCGGCCTCTCGTGTAAAAGATGGGATCACAAAATTTCACACCGATAGCCTGTCTTTAGATCCGTATCAAACGGGATTCACCATGCAAGCAATATACTGAATTTCGTGACAGCCTTTTTGTGCCTCTTGGATATTCCTAGTAAAGGTCGGGATGGGTCTAATCGTTGTATTTGCCTTCATTCTCACCTACCTTCATTCTTACATACCTACTACTTTCATTTTTAGGCCAATTAAACTTTTAATGATCCACAGATTGAAAAGATTTGAAGGATTTTAGCCGTAAAAATCTGTTTAATCTGTGGAACATTTATTTTTTGTTTGGCCTCACCTACCTATATATGATGGAATTATGAGTGTACCGATCAAAATTATTCTGGCAGATGACCATGCTTTTGTGTTGGAAGGCCTACAGCGGTATCTGGCCGATGAAGTTGACATAACCGTGGTGGAGACCGTAAACGATGGCGAACAGTTGTTGGATGCTGTTCACAGGCTTCAGCCAGACGTGGTGATCTCTGACATTCAAATGCCGCGTTTGGATGGCTTTGAAACGCTTAAAAAAATTCGCAATATCGCTCCAGATGTGCGTGTCCTCTTTCTGACCGCCTTTACCGATGGCCAAACGCTTCAATCTGCGCTCTCTTCGGGTGTGGACGGCTTAATCCTCAAAACTGATCCGCCAGAGCAGACGGTCAATGCCGTGCGTCAAGTGATGGCTGGACAGATGGTCTTTCCGGCTGCGGCGCGGCGCTGGATTGCTCAAATGCACTCATCTAGTCAGCCTGATACTGAACTTTCGGATAGAGAGTTAGAAGTGCTGTCGTTGGTTGCGGAGGGAATGACCAATGTAGAAGCAGCGCGCCAGCTTCAGATCAGCGCCAATACTGTAAAATTTCATCTCCAAAATATTTATGTAACTATCGGCGCAGCCAACCGCACGGAAGCTAGCCGCTGGTATTTGGAAAATCACCCCTCCTAACCCCTCGCTATCGTTAAGGAACACGAGCTAAATAAACCAAAAACTTGGTTAGATGTCATGCCCGAATGTTTTTATGGCGCTGTGTGCCCACTTCGTGAATGGCATCCATATTCTTTGAGTAAAAGTGGATTCCCGCTAACTACCTACGGGAATGACAAAAATGTACCACCTCGGTTTTATTTGATAGCCGTTCCTAATTTAAGAAACGACATTTTGCTGCTGTAAATCCTCATTGCTACAAAGCCTACCGCTTTTAAAGAATGACAACACTATAAACTATCGAAATACGGTGGCAGTCACTTTCAAAATGACTGCCACCGTATTTCTATATCCACGAATTTATCGTAGATCCCGTGTTTTGTAGCCTTTGTACAACCTTGATCCACGCTTTACCTACCCACATGGGTAGTTTGCACAACCTTTTTTAATGGTTTGCAACTGTCCGCCCTCCTACCCAAATGCTACCTATTTGCCTGTTTTGTATTGTTTTGGCACGTGCTATAGTTGTGGCATACCCACTATTAACGAAATAACTGAATATAAAACAGCTAAGTAAGTACGGAACCGCTAAGTACGATATATCTTAGAAGAATCTAAGGAGATTCATATGCAAGCAGAACAACTTCTTTCACAATCAGTACAACACACTGGATCGATTGACCTATCTAAGACTGCTATTGTTACAAATAAACTTGTACATCTAAATGAGCAGAGTGAAACAGGATTTGATGCTGCTGCACACCATGTACGTAATCGTGGTATGAAACTCTGGTTGAAGAGCCAAGCCGCACAGCGTCGAGCGTTTGCAGAAGAGCTTCACCGCTTTCAATCGGCTGAGAAATTTGAGGATAAGTCGCTGCCTGTTCAGTCCTTCTTTGCCCGTTTGCACCGTGGTTGGATAGATGCACGAGCAACGATGGTGATTGGTCGTAAAGATACCGAGCGACTTGTGCTTGCTCAGGTTCGTCGAGTAGAAAATAGCGTGGTTCTGCGTTCTTATAACTCAGCCCTTTCTGCAGATATTCCACAAGAATTGGAAGAAATTCTGCTAACGCAAGTTGAGAAAATCGAAAAGACAAACGAGCAACTTAGTCTCATGCTCGGTGATGGCGATGAGCAACTTGTGATTCAGCTCTTCGATACGGAATGTGCCATGCAAAATGCTGTTTCTGATCTTGATAAATTGTCTTCGGTTTCACACAAAAGCACGGCGGTATCGCTTGACGATATGATGACTTATGATTCGAGCGATGATAATGCTCGAATAAGGGAAATTGCCAGCGCATCTATGCTTCTTGGCTTAGTCCCAGGTGCTGTTTTTGGATATCTCGCCGGTTCTGTTGCTTCTATCAACGCTGCGGCCCCCTCTCCGATTCTTGCACTCGTGTTTATCGGCGGCGTATTTGGTCTATTGTGTGGCCTGCTCTTTGGCCTGATTGGTGGCTCTTCAAACGTAGTAGAGGACAAGCACGCCTATGCGGATGCTCTGACGAGTGGCAATCATCTATTGTTTACACAGACTCGAAAAGAGCAGGTATTAAAGACTCGTCACGTTCTGCGACAAAATCGCTGGCAGAAAGCCGTAACGACTAGCTCAATTGCCTAATAAATTACCTTTAGTTTTGGCACGAACTTGAAATACCAGTAAGCAGATGTTTATATTTTGTCTCTCGCAACATTCGAATAGTTCTGAACCGATAGTGTTCTCTAGGAGATAGGAATGAGCCGAATAATTGATCAAACCAATCGAGAAGGTGCAGCAACTGTGCTCTACGGCACACGCAACGATGTACAGCAGGAAGTTATTGAGTGGTTGAATACATGTCTGGGAATCAATCAGTTTGATCACATGACAGAAGAAGACGCTCAGCAAGTAATTAAAAGCCGTTGCGATAAGTCGATTGCAAATTTGCGCAATCAGGTTAGTAGTTCGATACAGGAGAACAACTCTGATATTGTAGCTTTTGTTGGACACCACGCTGATTACGAGGCAAACCATCGCAGCTTTGAGAATATGAACACGGCGATGTCTTCGGTAGCAACTTGGCAGAAAGGGACTCGCATTATCGGCCTATGGGTGAACGAGTCTGGTCAAATAGACATGCTTATGCAGCATTAGTGCTGAACTAACTTATACTCAGCGGCAGCAAATATAGTGCCGCTGAGTATAATAATTGAACGATTACTATAGAAAATGATTTGGGGCTATTCTGTTGTTATATGTAATAGCATCTAGGAGAGATTTACAATGGATTACGAACAGAACTTACAAGCTGGACCACGAAAAGTCGCAATTATTGGCGCTGGACCAGCAGGGCTTTACGCAGCAGATGCATATTTGAAGCAATTCTCGGAAGCGGCTCAGATAGATGTATTTGATAAGCTGCCTGCACCCTATGGTTTGGTTCGTTATGGTGTGGCTCCCGATCATCAGAAAATCAAATCTGTAACCAAACTTTATGACCGAACTTTAGGAAAACCCGAAGTCCGCTTTTTTGGAAATGTTAGCCTCGGTACAGATATCACACGTGCAGATCTGCAAGAGCATTATGACCAGATTTTGTATGCCGTGGGTGCGCAACAAGGCCGAACGTTAAACATTCCGGGCGAGACTCTTGGCAACAGCCTCTCTGCCACTGACTTTGTGGCTTGGTACAACGGTCACCCTGAATTCCGAGATCTACAGGTTGATCTTAGCGGTGATTATGCCGTTATAGTTGGTGCTGGCAACGTGGCGCTTGATGTAGCTCGTATTTTGGCCTTGTCAGAGAGTGAACTGCGTAAGACAGATATTGCTGATTATGCAATGGAACAACTTTTAAAGAGCAATATTCGCCAAATTTACGTTCTCTCTAGGCGTGGTCCAGCACAGGCTAAGTTTACTCCGATTGAGCTAAAGGAACTTTTAGACCTCGAAATAACAGACATTGTGGTCGATGCTGATGCGTTGGAGCTAGATCCTGCTAGCCAAAAAGAAGTAGATGGCGATAAGACTGCTCAGCGCAATATGGATCTTTTTCACACCTTTGCACAAAACACGGTTCATAACAAGCCAAAGAAATTGCACTTCCGATTTTTCACATCGCCGTTAGAGATTGTAGGTCACTCTGACACGATTGAGATTGTTCGAGTTGGGTTAAACAAACTTGAAGCAGATGAGACAAACTATATCCAGTCTATTGATACCGGCAAAAGATGTGCAATTCCAGCTGATCTCGTTGTCTCTTCTGTTGGATACAGCGGGATCCGTCTGCCAGATGTTCCATTTGATGAACGACGTGGCGTGATTCCCAACATCGAAGGTCGGGTCATAGACGAATCCAACGGTGATTTTGTACAGAATGAATATGTTGCTGGATGGATCAAGCGTGGACCTTCTGGCGTTATTGGGACAAATAAGCCCGATGCTGTGGAAACAGCAAAGTGCATGATTGAGGATCTTCCCTCAACGGCGGATTGTTCCAGAACAAGTAACTTGGACATTACAGATTTGTTGAAAGAGCGCGATGTGCGATACATCACTTTTGAAGAATGGCAACAAATAGATGCCGCCGAGGTTGCCGCTGGTGAATCGCAAGGTCGCCCACGGGTAAAGGCAACTTGCATGGATGAAGTTGAACAGATTCTAGTATCTCCCGAATATAAATAGAAGCTCTACTCTGTGTTGCCAAGTATTTAAAACGTATGAAATTTTTGCCGGATAGGCTATTAGGAACTACATATCATGACGAATATACAACCAATAACTGAACAACTTGTATTCCCTTCGAATTCGATTGCAGTACTGGATGCTCCACACTCTAAACAATCCACAACACTGAGCAACGTTTTTGTTGATAGAGTTCTACAGACATGGTCTGTATCATCGGCTGGATATTGCTCTGCAAATGAAGAAAGTGTTTACAGCATTGATTCGATGCATTCATTTGACTAGAAGATCAGAAGCAATGCATTGCAAAGCTTAAGAAAGCGCAGCTCAAAAGTATGACCTACAGTTGTAAATCAAAGATGGACAGTGAATCGGTAAGACAAGTCGACTCACTGTCCATCTTTTTACATAACACACCTTCGTAGGTCACTCTTATAGAGTGACAATCCTGCTCTAGCGGAACTATGTTACTCTATATGAGTGACCTACACGGCCAACCGCTAAGATCCGAGGGAGCCAAAGCTGTTTATCCAGTCGATTGTGCGCAAAATTACCCTCGCTTGGGTGGCTATTTTGCTCGTGGCTGCGAGGAACCCCGCCAGATTTTCCATCAATTTATTTAAAAGCGAAATTCACATAATTTGGAAGATAATTTTCTATAAGGCTGATGTAATAAACGTATAGTCTTAAAACATTGTACAAGCGTATAACCGTTCTTAAACATTCTCTGTGCGATGTAACAGTTTTGAATATTAGGTTTCTCTGAGTTGTAGAAACAATTCTGGGTGTGCTAGGATAAGCTATCTGTACTACAGATACTGTTCTACATTTTTTTCTTCGATACATGTTTGAAATATAGCATCACTTTTTCTCTATCACTTTTGCTCTTATGTGATGAAAATTTGCTTATTTCAATGGTCGTATACCCTAGACAAATACAACTTAGGAGAATTCTTTTATGCCAAAACTTTCTACCCTGCTAAATGCTCTTGGCGCGATTGTCAAAACATTTCGCCTAGCGCTGCCCAAGTTAGGGGTTGGCTGGATGTTTGCACTTTTAACAATTAATTTTAACAGGATTGCCATTGTAGAACTGGGCATTATAGGTGCTTTGGTTACTTCTCTGCTTGCGATACACTATTTTCTCTCTCCGTTTCAGGTTATCGTTGGCCGTATGGCGGATCGCTATCCAATAATGGGGTTGCGACGAACGCCATACTTATTCATCGGGTGTATTGTTGCTAGTGCTGTCTTTGTTGCGCTGCCGTCGGTTCTTCACTCTATGGCGGCTGGCATATCGGGGTCTATGCTCACGGGAGTTGGTCTGTTTGTGCTTTTTGGGATTGCGATTGCTATTATGGGAGACTCTCATCATACTCTGATTGCTGAAGTTACAAATGATAAGTCCAGAGGCGCGGTTATTTCGGTGGTGTGGACGTTTACAATTTTGAGCACGATTCTGGCGGCAATTTTGATGAACGTAATGCATCCTGAGTATACGCCCGAATCCATGCAGCAGTTGTACAATCTGACGCCATATATCGTAATTGGTTCGACTTTCTTTGGTGTAATTGGTATTGAAAAACGGCTTAACAAAAGTGAGTTAAGAGATGTGGTTGCGAAAGCACAAGCCGCTACGCCAGAAGGAAATCCGATTTCGGCGGCGATATCCCTTCTAAAGACTAATAAACAGACTCGCAGCTTCTTCCTCTTTATTTTCGTATCTATTTTTGCCATTTTCCTACAAGACAATATTTTAGAGGTCTTCGGCGCAGAGGTCTTTGGCATGTCGTTAGAAGAGACAACCCGCTTTCAGCCAACATGGGGTGGTGGCGTGCTAATCGGGATGATTTCGATGGGCATTATCAGCGTTTTTGCCCCGATTTCTAAAAAGACAATTGCTATAACGGGTAGCTTGGGCACGGCAGTTGGTATGTCTATTTTGGCTTCTGCCGCCATTATGCAGCAAGAATCGTTGGTGCAGCCATCGCTCATTGTTATGGGTTTATTCACTGGCTTTTTCAACGTTGGTGCCCTGTCGATGATGATGGATATGACTGTCGAAGGCGCAACCGGTATCTATATGGGGTTGTGGGGCGTTGCTCAAGCTTTTGGCATGGGCTTCTCATCAATTGGAAGTGGTGTGCTGCATACGGGCTTGATCGAAAGTGGTTTGCTTAGCCCAAACTTAGCCTACTGTCTTATTTTTGGCGTCGAGGCGACTGGTATGGTCATTGCTGCCGTGGTGCTTATGCAGTTGAGCGTGAAGAAATTCCGCATCTTGCATGAAAGCAGTTTGCGGCGGGGCGATGTGCTTCGGGCAATGGAAGCTGGAGCGGTCGCATAAGACAGCTATACCTGAGCTTTGCATAGATGAAAAATCGTCGAGAAATTTACACATAGATCTTTAGTAAGCGTTCACGTCATACTTAAAGGTGACTGTCACTTGCCCGTTCAGAAAGGCGAGACGGACGCTTACGATTTTTCATCTATGCACAAGAGCAGTATCTGCAAAAGAAAGAGTCGAATCGATGAAATTTGTCATCGAAAAGTTTGGCGCATTATTCGATAGAATTGAACATGTATGGGAGGGTAATCGCGGCAGAAGATCTTTAGCCAATATCCTTATTTTCTCATACGTGGTCAGCTTTTTGTTGATAGAAGCTGCCCGCCAAAATTTACTCCCCGCAATGTTTGCCGAGGTAATTCCTGTTAATCATTTTTATGCGATTGACTTTACCTTTAAGATCCTCCTCGCCATAGAACTGGTCGATCTGATCTTTAGTCTAGCTTATTCAATTTCGGTGGCAGTTGGCAAGCAAATTGAAATTCTCTCTCTGATATTATTGCGCGAAACATTTAAGCAATTCACCTACTTTGACGAACCCATTGCTTGGGAGCAGGTTCAACTAGCGGTGGTCGGAATGGGTGCAGATGCCCTTGGGGCAATCATCATCTTTGTGATATTAGGCTTCTATTATCGCTCACAGCGGCATATCCCCATTACTGACAGTGCAGAAGATCAGGAAAGCTTTATCAATGCAAAAAAGACCATTGCACTAGGATTGCTGCTTGGGTTTATCCTGATCGGCATCTACTCGTGGCAGCAATTTTTCTTTTTTGGAGACGACGTTTCTTTTTTCAACGCCTGCTATACGGCATTGATCTTTGCCGATATTTTGCTTGTACTCATCTCCTTGCGCTACGCATCTTCCTACTCAATCGTATTCCGCAACTCGGGATTTGCGATTGCGACCGTATTTATCCGAATATCACTGATCGCACCATCCCCATACAACGCCATTTTGGGGGTCTCTAGCGCTTTGTTTTCGTTAGGTCTTACTTGGGCTTATAATCAGTTTGCAAAGGAAATAGAATACATAAAGGATTCTACTCACAGCGAAGCAAATGCCTAACATTTATCGAAAAAATTGCTAAAATTGATTATGGACAAACCTGTGCAATTGTAGTATAATATGCAGACATATCCTTGATTTGTCGTATGAGTTTCAAAAATCAAGAGACACAGTCTATACTATTTACTACTGTATTTGTATAATATATGTCGGTTTTTTTATCATCGAGTCTATATTATTATACCGTGTTTCTTGATAATTTTTATTATAATTTGATCAAGCAAAAACGAATAGGAGAGCACAAATGATTAGTTCTAAATATTATACATTGCCTGTAGTTATGACAGTAATTGCATTTGTATGGATGATTGGGCTCATTTCTTTTGGCGGCTAAAGTAATTTACGCTTGATTGATGAAATGACTGATCTGTACTGATCTCTGCCACAAATGAGAATAATTTTCTTCTCGATGTGCAAGAGAGATGTAGCATAAAAAGCAAATATCCGTGAACCACCGGATAAAAGGCCGAACGACATATATCTTTGTCGTTCGGCCTTTTTTTGTTTCTCTTTAGGACGTGTGGGTGGACCCGTACTTCGTACCTAAAACAGCTTTCTTCGACATCTATAGCTAAATTGTTAGTATAACTGCTATATCAATAAGTTACCCCCCTGATTTCGACCTCTCTGCGCCTCATCTTCATCCCAAATATCATCTCAAACGTCTTTGTGGCACCAGCATGTAAGACCTAGATAACCCAATTTGGCTGGTTCTCCTAACGATTCTACGTGAGTCATTTATGCCCCGATGGACTACTGCGCTATAATTTATATTTGTAGATTATTCTGCCGCTAATAAGAAGATACTTCTAAAATAATAAAAATTGAATGGAAATTTTATGCTTTATCAAGCTGCACGGTCTATGCTTTTTAAATTCGAAGCAGAAGACGCACATAGAATGGCTTTAGGTGGATTAGACTTTGCGCAATGGAGTGGCGCCTTGCCGATACTGACGCGCCAAGCACCTCAAAAACCGGTCGAGCTAACGGGATTACGCTTTCCAAATCCTGTTGGGCTGGCGGCTGGTATGGATAAGAATGGCGATTATATTGCTGCTCTGGCTTCGCTTGGCTTTGGTTTTGTTGAAGTGGGAACCGTGACCCCGCGCCCACAGCCCGGTAATCCTGCGCCGCGTTTGTTCCGCGTGCCGCAAGCCCGTGCGATTATCAATCGTATGGGCTTCAACAACAAGGGCGTAGACCATCTGGTCGATCGGTTAATCGATCTCAACGTAAGTAGAGAGCGCTCTTCCTGCGTTGTGGGTGTTAATATTGGCAAGAATTTTGATACACCGTTAGAGGATGCCGCCGGTGATTATTTGATCTGTTTACGTAAAGTTTATGCCCACAGCGACTATGTCACGGTCAACATTTCGTCGCCAAATACCAAAGGCCTGCGCTTACTTCAGGGTGAAGATGAATTGGATCGATTGCTTGGCGCGCTCAAAATAGAGCAGCAGACATTGGCCGAGCAATATGGCCGTTACGTGCCTTTCTTTGTCAAAATAGCGCCAGATCTGTCCGACGAGGCAACTGCAACGGTGGCCGAATTGCTATTGCTGCACAAGATTGATGGTGTAATTGCGACAAATACAACGCTATCGCGCGTGGGGGTTTCGACGTTCCAACATGGGGCGGAAGTGGGTGGAATGAGTGGGGCGCCCTTGCACGCGCGCGCGGTCGAGGTGGTTCGTTTGTTGCGTGCGGCTCTGGGTGCAGCGTATCCGATTATTGGTGTGGGGGGGATACTCTCTGCGGATGATGCACGTGAGACAATGCAGGCGGGTGCAGATTTGGTGCAGCTTTATAGCGGCTTTGTTTACCAGGGGCCACGCTTGATTCGTGAGATTGTAGAAAAGATTAACACAGAAGGATAAATGCGATGAATCAAGAGAAAAGAATGGTCAATTCTGGATTTGCTGAGCAGGATATAATCAGCGTCGATCAATTTGATCGCACAACGTTGGACTATATCTTTGGTGTTGCGAGCGAAATGCAGGTAATGGTCGAGCGTTTTGGCAGTGCCGATCTGCTTCAGGGAAAGATTTTGGCAAATTTGTTTTATGAACCAAGCACGCGCACAAGCTCTAGCTTTATGGCGGCAATGATGCGTTTGGGTGGTCAGGTAATCCCGATTAATAATGTGCAGTTTAGCTCTGTGACCAAAGGCGAAAGTTTGCCCGATACGGTGCGCACGCTGGAATGCTATGCTGATGTAATTGTCATTCGTCATCCTGAAGTGGGGGCGGCGGCAACGGCTGCGCACTATGCCGCCAAGCCGGTGATCAATGCGGGCGATGGCGTGGGCGAACATCCAACGCAGGCGTTGCTCGATCTTTTTACGATTGTCGAAGCATTGGGGACGGTTGATGGGTTGAAGATAGCGATGGTGGGCGATCTGATGTACGGGCGGACGGTTCATAGCTTGACTAAGTTGTTGGTAAACTACGATGTAGAATTTAACTTTGTCAGCCCAGATATTCTAGGAATGCCGAGTGGAATTATGGATGTGGTGCGCCAAAACGAGCGCAAGGCAAAGGGCCATTCATTTCGCGTGCTGGAAGATGTCAACGAAATTATAGAAGAAGTTGATGTGCTTTATGTCACGCGCGTACAGAAAGAACGATTTACGGATCTATCGGTCTATGATCGAGTGCGGGATCAATACGTGGTGGATGAAGCGCTGATGGCGCGTGCTCAGGAGAAAATGATTGTCATGCATCCGCTGCCTCGCATCAATGAGATCAGCTATGCGGTCGATGATGATCCGCGTGCGGCGTATTTCCGCCAGATGCGTAACGGTATGTATGTACGAATGGCCTTGCTTGCTTCGGTACTTGGCAAAGCGTAAATTAAAAACGTAATCATTCTCCTTATCCCTATTCCTGTATTCTCCCCTTGCGGACAATATTGTAGTATCATATATGCAGTGAAATGTACCAAATGTAATACATATCAAGCGGCCTGCTCAATAATATAGCATTTTTTGCATGAGCAGACAGATTGGAAGCAAAATGCTATATTGTGCCGCCGCTAAGTATAATATATAGCGTGTCGTAAACAGTAAAAATACGTCTACTATTTTGTAGCCTCAATCTTTGCTAAAAGTTTTAGCCTGCTTGGGCTGCAAGCCATGCATTGATCATGATAAACGCTTGATATTTTGGCCAATGGAACTTTTTTGGTCCACTATATGTCAAGTATACATCACGTCCTTGCTGCTGCTATTTACTGAGAAGGTACAGTCCATGTACCTAAATTTGATTTAACTTAAACTTAGAAGATTAACAAACCTAAGTTCCAAAAGAGCCATAAAATTTCTTACTCTGAAAATTTATTATGTTGCGAATAGCTTTATCCATCTTCCTAAATTTATCCAAAGCCCGACTTCTTGTTTCGGTACTGGTTTTGACTTTTGCACTGTTGATTGTTGCAAAAGTACTGCCAGTTTACACTGCGCCCGCGCATCTGGCTGCTTTAGCCGATGCAAGCGATACGCAAGAACAGATTGGTCGTACTAATTCTGACTCTGAGCCAGAAGAAGAGTCTGGTTCAGAAGCCGATTCAGAAGATTCTACGACCGAACGGGGCGCGCCGATTGATTCTTTAGACGATATCGAAAGTGCCGTGATCCAAATAGATGCGCTTTCTGAACTAACCGCCGAATCGGGATCGTCTGGGCTTTCTAGTACGGTTGTTAGCCGTGGATCGGGCTTTATTATCGATCCCTCTGGCCTTGCTGTAACCAGCAGTAGCCTACTGGCTGGCTCTCGCTTTTTGAAAGTGTTAGTAAATGGGGAATCGTTACCGCGTAAGGCCGAGGTTGTTGGCATCTCCGAATGTGAGGACATTGCCATTATCGATATTCAGGGCGAAGACTTGCCCTATCTTGATTGGTACGGTGGACCGGTTCGCTTTGGGCTAGATATCTATACGGCTGGATATGTGTTAGAGGACGATGCTCCGCCCATCTTCTCGCTTGTTGAAGGCGTGGTGCTCAACGCAAATGCCAGTACGCCAAGTCGTCAAATCGCGGTGCGAACTGTCTTGCAACATAGCGCGAAGTTGACCGACGGTCAAACTGGTGGCCCGCTGCTGGATCGCACCGGTCGCGTCCTTGGGATCAATTTTGCACCCTCCAGTGGTCGCTCTTTTGCACTGCCGCGGGATGAATTAGTGGATGCTGTAGAGCAGATTCAAAATGTTGATCATATAAGCGGGATTGGTATTACTTCAGAACCAATCTTTGATGATGAGGGCATTTCCACCGGACTTAATGTGTTGACGGTGATGCCAAATCGTCTGGCTGAGGAAGTAGGCATTAGGCCGGGAGATGTGCTGATATCGATTGCTGGCAACTCGCTTATCTCCACCAACCCGATGGGCGTCTATTGTGCGGCACTTAGCATTCTGGACTCGTCTAACATTATTCCGGTCGAGGTAAAGCGAGAGGGAACCGTGGGCGTGCTTGCCGGTCAGATAAATGGTCAATCGCTCGATTCCTACTTTTCTTTTACCGATGCAATCGGCAAAAAATATGCTGACTTTGCCCCAAAGGCAAGCAGCCCGCGCACTCGCCGCCCTGGGCTTGTCGAGTCTGTTACAGAATCCAATGTTGGGTATGTTCCGATTCGTGATGAAAGCAACGTGCTTTCTATTCAGGTTCCAGCAGAATGGGAGGATACAGAGACGGGTGAATGGCTGTTAAATAACCGCGCGGTTGGGGTTCAAATTGCAGCTTCTACAGATCTAGAGCAGTTCTATTACGAGCAGAAAGCGCCGGGCGTATTCGTTGCAACCTCTCTTGGATTGCTAAACCTGATGAGTCGCGAAAATCTGCTGGATCAAGTTTCATATAGTACGCAGTGCGACTATGTTGATCGATTTCCGCTGCCGCAGGGGTATCTAAATGGCTCCTACGATATTTGGGAGAATTGCCATGGCGATGATCAACTTGCCGTTGTACTCGTTGCTTCACCCATTACGCGCGAATACGTTCTGCTCTTGCAATCATATATTTCGAGTGCAGAAGATTTAACAACTTTGGATCGTGCATGGAGCACGTTCTCTGTTAACGTACCAACGAGCAGCCGCAGAGAACTTTCCTTTGATGCAAAAGATGTGGGTAAGAACATTGACAGAATTGTCGACACAGAGGGATTGGTCTATAGCTTTGACTTTGTGGAAAATGAGACAATTAGCGCACTGTTGCCGGATGAATGGGACGATACTGAAATTAGCTCATGGGTAGTAGAGGATGAAGAGGTGGGTACGATATTTGACGCCTCTCCTAGTTTGAGAGACTATCGCAATACGTGGACAACGTCTGGCGTGCGGATTCGCTCATCTAATTCGTTGGGTAAAGGCATAACGCCCACCGAGGTGCTCGATTCGTTTGATTATTCGCAATACTGTACACCCGGGCGACGGTTAGAACACAAGCACACTATCTATGGCATTAACTATGCTGGCTTGTACGATATGTGGTTTAACTGCGGTGAAGAACAAAACTGGCTGGCTGTCATGGCCGTAGAAAATGATCAAACTGATCAGCTACTTATGGTTGAATTCCGCAATGTGAAGCTGGAAGACGCTGAAGCTTTTCGTGTACTAATAGACAGCATGTATTTCTACTCGGATGAATTGGAGCAGACCTATGCGGCCCGTCCGACTCGTCAGGGTACAAGTATTGATTATGCCGTTGATTTTATAGAAGTTACTGATGATACTGGGCTTATCTCTGTTTCTGTGCCCGAAGAATGGACCGAGACCAAAACTGCCGATTGGGATCTTCAAGATCTTTCGGGAACGGCTATAAACATATCGGCAGATCTGGCCGAGTATAGCAACTCGTGGTCCGAGCCGGGTCTTTTTATGGCGGTCTCATCAAACCCAACCGATCTGTCGTCGGAGGAACTTCTGGAACAGTTCGATTTTTCGGACGTTTGTGAGTTGGAAACGCAGCTAGCGTATAACGACCAGGTCTTTGAAGGCGTCTATAACTACTGGACTGGATGCAGTACTGACAATAGCGATTTTATCGTTCTGGCGGCTGCATCACGTCTCAATCCCGATGTGGTAATCGTATTGAACGTTTCTGTTCCATCTAACAGTGCAGATGGTGAGATTGTGAGAAAGATCCTGCATAGCTTCTCTGTGATTGATGATGAATTGTTGCTTGGTCCTGCGGCCGTATCAGAACCCGGGGCCAATATCGGTGATAGAATTGCTTTTGCCGCAACCAGTACGCAATCAGAAGAGCTGGAAGCCGATCCAACAGTAGAATCGACTGAAGAGCCGACCGCAGAGCCGACTGAAGAGCCGACTGCAGAACCGACTGAAGAGCCGACTGAAGAGCCGACCGCAGAACCAACTGAAGAATCTGATGACGAAGAATCTGACAACGAGTCAAACGACGAACCAGCCCGCAGTGCGCCAACGAACGCATCCAGCACGGCATCACAAACGCTAACGCCAGTATCAACGCCAACACCAGTACCAACGTTAACACCATCACTATCACTGGTATCCGCATCACAAACGCGAATAGCTTCGGTCGTCACGCCCGCTGTAGAAAATAATGCAACAAGCACATCATCTCTATCCGAAACGCAAACAACGACGACGAGTGCGTCAGATGAATTGCTGTTGCCGCCACCGCTTGCCGTTGTAATCGTGCCGAGCTTAAACGTCCGTGGTGGGCCAGGGATCGAGTATGAGCCGGTCTCTGTTGTATTTGAAGGTCAGCAACTTCAGGTTGTCAGAGAGTTTGGCTCGTGCCGTTGGCTACAAATTTTGACCGAGGATGGAACCCCTGCATGGGTTTCTGGCTTAGACACATATGTACGATTTAGCACCCCTTGTAGCGTGGTTCAAAACTTTCAATTTACACAAGGGGCCGATAATCTACCAGTTGCAAATCGTGCGCCGACGAATACTCCCGTAGGACAATTCTCTACACCGCAGCCCGTTATAGGGCCTACCATAACGCCAGCAAATGCACTATCAACTGCGAGTGGGACAGAAGAAAATGCTGATAGCGCAGCATCTGATGCTGACAGCCGAGCGCGTTTGGGCTGTTTTCTGTTCCAGAATCCACTAAGCGTCGCTGCAAACATCACATTGACTAGCAGCGATACCGGACAGGGCACTACCTTCGAGGTGCCGAGACGCTCCGACTTTGAACAGTGCTTCTTCCCTGGTGATTATACCTATACGCTCGATGCACCGCCGCCATGGGAATCTACAAATGGTGAAATAAGCATTAGTCAAGGTGAGCAGTTGATCTTTCAAATTCGTCCAGAAGAGTTAGAGTAAAAATGCCCGAAGGTCCTGAAATTCGCCTAGCCGCAGATGAAGTTGCTGCCGCAATTGTTGGGCAACCTGCCGATGAAGTCTTCTTCGCCTTTGAGCGGCTCAAAGAGTTTGAAGGTGCTCTAACGGGTCAAGTCGTCCTTGCCGTGGAAACCTATGGCAAAGCCATGCTTACTCGCTTCGAGAATCAGCTCAACATATATAGCCACAATCAACTTTATGGAAAATGGGTCGTGCGCAAAGCGCATAGCTATCCAGATACAAATCGACAACTGCGCCTCGCCATCCATAATAAGAAGAAATCAGCATTACTCTACAGCGCCTCGGACATTGAAGTTCTGCATGATAACGACCTTTCTACCCATCCATTTTTAAGCAAAATCGGTCCGGATCTTCTCAATCCATTGCTGAGTATCGACGAGGTTGTGGCGCGTTTTAGCAGCGATAAATTTCGTCGTAAGCGACTCACCACGCTTCTGCTCGATCAACATTTTCTGGCCGGACTTGGCAACTATCTGCGCAGCGAAGTACTTTACGTTGCTCGCGTAAGCCCCTTGATCCGTCCGATGGACTGTACGCCCAAGCAGATCGACGCGTTAGCTCACGCTACCGTCGAACTAACGCGTCAGTCCTACACGACGCGCGGCATCACTATGGATCTAACGCTGATGGAGTCGCTCAAAGCAAATGGCTGGACGCGCCGCAAATATCGCTGGTGGGTCTTCGAACGTGATGGAGATGCTTGCCACAACTGTGGGGCTGAAATTTTAAAAGAAGAGATTGGAGGACGGCGATTATACTACTGCGCCGTCTGTCAAACGAAGGAATAATATCGGGTTACAAATCACAAACCGCCAAACGCTGAAAACCCACCATCGACTGGAACCACCACACCCGTTACAAATTTAGACGCATCGCTTGCCAGCCACAGCGCCGTGCCAACCAACTCATCTGGCGCACCAAAACGACCCATCGGCGTATTGGCAATAATCTGCTCTCCACGCGCCGTTAGCGAACCATCCGCGTTTAGCAATAATCCACGATTTTGATCGCCGATAAAGAAGCCCGGCGCAATCGCATTGACCCGCATTCCTTCACCAAATTTCTGCGCAAACTCTGTCGCCAGCCACATCGTATAGTTATCAATCGCCGCCTTCGCATTGCCATACCCAAGCACGCGAGTTAACGGCTTTTGCGACGCCATCGACGAGATATTCACAATCGCACCACGCTTTTGCTTTGCCATCACCTCGCCAAAGATTTGGCACGGTAACAACGTCCCCGTTAAATTAAGCCGCACAACTTCCTCAAACGCATCTTCCCTCATATTAAAAAAAGTTACGTCTCCAAAAACCGTAGCTTCGGGCATATTTCCCCCCGCCGCGTTCACCAACAGATCAATCGACCCAGCATGGTCCAGCATCTGATCACGCGCCGCCGCCAGAGAGACCTTATCCAACACATCCGCCGCCAGTGCCACCGCCGATCCACCCGCTTCGATAATCTCATCCGCAACCTGCTGCGCCCGTTCACCGCGCCGACCCAAAATACCCACCGTCGCACCCGCCGCCGCAAATCCCTGCGCAATCGCACCGCCCAGCACGCCCGTTCCACCCGTAACAATTGCAGCCTTGCCCTGAAGCGAAAACAACTCACTCATCGCTCTTCTCCCCTTCCTATCGTACTCTTAACATTGGTTTTCAAAATTTGTGAAAAGACCATACAGACAATAAAATGCCGAGTTTCAATCAGCGTCTAATACGGGAAACGGACCAAAACTCTAACTGCATCTAGCCTGTCAACACCACGATAATTTCTCGTCCCGTCAGCAGATTTCCCACACCAGTCTAAGGGGCAACCCTAATCTTCATCCCCTTCAATCATCCGAGACAGCGTCCCCACCAGCAACCTATGCTCCACATGATGAATGCGCTTCTCCAACCCTTCTAGCGTGTCTGTTGGATAAATCGGCACCACATCTGTCGCCAAAATCGGCCCTTCATCCACCCGCTCATCTAGCACCAAATGTACCATCACCCCCGTCTCGCTAATCTCACCCGCTTGAAATGCCGCCCAGGCATCCTCAATCGCATGTGCCCCCGCAAACATCCCCGGCAGCGCAGGATGCAAATTCAACACGCGATACGGAAACTCGCGCAAAAATTTCTGGCTCAAAATGTGCATCCAGCCCGCCAACACCACATAATCTGGTGCCGCACCAGCCACAACGCTCGCCAAATCTGCATCATATTCAAGCCGCCCACGGCCATCCAACTTGTATGGCGCTAGCTCATGCACCGTTGTCTCGATCCCAGCCCGCTGCGCGCGCACCAACCCATGCGCATCTGCCCGATTCGACACCACCAACACAACCTCTGCATCGAGTACACGCATTCGCACCGCATCCAAAATCGCCTGTAAATTCGAACCATCCCCCGAAATCAAAACAACTAACCGCGTACGTTCATCATCCATACTATTTTACTTTCTCTATCTACTTGGCAGCAGAACAAAACTATATTTTTGGCGCAAACCACTGTACCGCCATGTGAAAAAACGCTAACCTTTCCCAAAAAATACAACATACGCTCTTCTGCATACCCACCCAGAAAAGCCCCTTACCACAACACTATAACCGGAGAATAACTGGCGGATCATCCTCTGCACGCGCGACCAACTGCCCCACCACGGACGCCTCCGGCAGCGCATTCAGCACATGCGTACTGCCATCTGCCGGAACAATAAACACCATGCCAATCCCCATGTTAAAGATTCGGAATGCCTCAATTAGATCCAAACTGCCCAACTCTAACAAATGCGTAAAAATAGGCGCAATAATCTCCTCGCTTAGCAACTTCTCCAAATTAACATCCGCCGCCAGCACATCAGGCAACACGCGCGGAATATTGTCAACCCAGCCGCCGCCCGTAATATGCGCCATCCCCAAAATAGTCGCGCCAACATCTTGTAGTGCCGCCACCTCGGGAAGATAGCAGCGATGAGGCGCAAGCAGCGCATCCGCCAACGTGCGGTCCAAATCATCAAACGGCGCATGCAAATCCTCGTGCTCGATCAGCTTGCGAATTAAGGTGTAGCCGTTTGTATGCGGCCCACTACTTGGTAGCCCAATCAGCAGATTACCCGCCGCCATTTTGTCTGGCCTCGGCAAAATCATCTCTCGATCCACCAACCCAACCACCGTTCCAACCACATCCAACGCCGAATCTACATAAACACCCGGCATCTCGGCCGTTTCACCACCCAACAGCGCACAGCCCGCAGCTTGACACGCCTCGGAAATACCCGTAACCACCGCCGCAACCGCCTCTGGAATCAGCTTGCCCGTTGCCACATAATCCAAAAAGAAAAGAGGCCGCCCGTTCTGCACCAAAATATCATTGACGCAGTGGTTCACAATATCGTGACCCACACCATGCAGCCACTTAGAATCCTGCTGCGCCAGCTCCGCCGCCAGCTTTACCTTTGTTCCCACCCCATCAGTCGAGGCAACCAGCACCGGATTTTGGGGCAGATCTGTCAGGCCAAAAAGACCGCCAAAGCTGCCCACATCAGCCAGAACATTTTCAGTATAGGTCGCGCGCACTGCGCTCTTCATCAAATTAACTGTACGGGTCGCGGCATCAATATCCACACCCGCCTGTTTGTATCGATCAGTAGTCATAAATTAAATTTGGGAATCCTGAACCTATTGTGGCTCTTTGAGGTTTGTGGGGAGAATTGAGAACGAATTTCGCGCCTGCTGCGGGAAGCGTGATGGATCACATTATCATGACAGATCTCCCACGTCAGATGCAAAACTCATCCTGCGATCTACTTCTTGCGGGTTTTGCGCTTGCGGTTCATGCTGCCAACACGTTTGCGCCCGCTAGGTGCCTTGCCCTTGCGCTTGTGGGGAGACGAACTCTTAAACGACCCTTTCGACTTGCGGCCAATATCGCTGCGATAGATCGCATTGGCAAAGCTGATCTTTCGAACACCCGCGTACGCCATCGTAACCGCTTTCGAGAGCGTGTCGTGAAATGCCGTAACCGTAAGCACTCGTCCACCATCCGTCAGCAGACGATCATCTTTGCGCTTTGTTCCGGCTTGAAAAACCATGCAATCACCTGCCTCGGCTGCCGTAATCCCCATAACCTCGATGCCTTTGGTATACTCGCCAGGATAGCCGCCCGACGCCATCACAACCGTGACGCCAGCCGTCTTGCGCCACTGCGGCTCAATCTCGTCAAGCCGCCCATCCACACAAGCCAGCATCACCTCTGCCATGTCACTCTCCAACAGTGGAATCACTACCTGCGCTTCTGGATCGCCAAAACGACAGTTGAACTCAATCACCCTCGGGCCACGTTTGGTCAGCATCAACCCCGCATACAGGACACCCACATAGGGCGAACCTTCCGCAATCATGCCATCCAAAACAGGGCGCAAGATCGTCTCTTCGACCTCTTTTAGCAATTTAGGGGTTGCAAGAGTAGATGGTGTAAACGCACCCATCCCGCCAGTATTCGGGCCAATGTCGCCATCTTCCAACCGTTTGTGATCCTGCGCAGGGGGCATAATATGTAAATTTTGCCCATCACAAAAGGCTAGCACCGAAAGCTCAGAACCAAAGAGCCGCTGCTCGATCAGGACTTCGTTGCCAGCTTCACCAAAGCGTTTGTCAAGCATTATCTCGCGTATGGTAATAGCGGCTTCTTCCATGCTGCTTGGTAAGATAACGCCTTTGCCCGCTGCAAGACCGCTGGCCTTGATAACGGGGGGATTGGTTAGCTGACGCAGATGGCGCACGGCATCATCGAAATCATCAAAGGTTTCGGCGCGAGCTGTGGGAATTTTGTGGCGTCGCATAAATGCTTTGGAGAATGCCTTAGATCCTTCGAGCTGTGCCGCGGCTTGAGTTGGACCAAAAACCTTATGGTCCGCAGCACGGAATTTATCAACTAGCCCAGCAACAAGCGGCGCTTCGGGTCCGACAACGGTTAGGCTAATGCTCTGTTCGGTTGCAAATGCGCACAGAGCATCGATCTGATCGACACCGATCTCGACATTTTCCGTTTTGTTCAACGTAGCTGTTCCACCATTGCCCGGTGCAACAAAAATTTGCTCTACGCTTTCAGATTGACTTAGTTTCCAAGCAATGGCATGTTCGCGCCCACCATTGCCGATTAGAAGAATTTTCATGGGTTTGGGTTGGTCTGTGGTGCGTGGTGCGTTGTGTCTGGTGCGTAATGCGTCATACGTGGTGCGTGGTTCGTCGTGCGTGAACTCATAAACAGTCTGGTTCTGTTACAAGATAGAATTGCGTTAGACAATCAAACACAAAATTACCTCGCAACAGAACCAGACTGACCGTTAGTTCACGCACAACGCACAACGCACGACGTAAAACGCACTACGCCTAATTTCCCCACATTTCGGCAACGTGGGCCTTTTCTTGTAATTCGATTACGGAGTTTGATCCCAGCCTATCGAATGGATACTGTCCTTCAAAACAAGCATTGCAGTAGCCATCTTTTGCATTAAGCGCATCCATCAGCCCCGTCACAGTCAGAAAGCCAAGCGAATCTGCGCCGATGTGTTCGCAGATCTCGTCGATGCTCTTGTTGGCGGCAATGAGTTCATCCTGACTAGCCATATCAACCCCCATAAAACAGGGAAATTTGATGGGCGGGCAGGCCACGCGTAAATGGATCTCTTTGGCGCCAGCTTGGCGCAACATTGCCACAAGCGGCCCAGACGTATTGCCGCGCACAATCGAATCATCGACCACGACAATGCGCTTGCCCGCTAAATTTTCGGGCAGCGGGTTGAACTTCATCGAGACACCCACCTTGCGCAGTGCGTCCGATGGTTGAATAAAAGTACGCCCAATATAGCGACTTTTGATCAGCCCTTCGCTGTAGGGGATGCCGCTTTTCTTCGCGTAGCCAATAGCGTGAGGCGTACCAGAATCTGGGACGGGAACAACGATATCAGCTTCAGCAGGGGATTCTTCGGCCAATTTGTCGCCCAACTTTTGACGCACTTGATGAACCAGCTTCCCGTTCAAAATGCTGTCGGGACGAGCAAAGTAGATCTGCTCAAAAGTGCAGAAGGCGAGTTTTTGAGGCAGAACGCCTTGCACAATCTCATAGCCGTTATCGTCGATCTTGACGATCTCACCCGGCGCGATCTCGCGGATCATCTTGGCCCCGATGGTGGCAAAGGCGCAGCTTTCCGAGGCCAGCACGTAGCCGCCTTTATCCAACTCGCCCAGAGCTAGTGGCCGCAGCCCCCATCGATCGCGTACGCCAGAAACGGCATCCTGAGTAAGAATGCCTAGCGTGTATGCACCCTCTGCTTGGGCCATAAAAATGCGGATGCGCGTCAGCCAATCGGGACCACCCGAGCGCGCCAGCATATGGATAATTACCTCGCTATCGCTAGAACTGTGCAAACCAACGCCATGCTCTAGCAACTCGCGCCGTAGCTGTGGACCATTGACTAAGTTGCCATTATGACAGATCGCAAGCGGACCGTGGATAGTCTCCATAACATAAGGTTGTGTGTTGCGTAACTTACCCGAACCAGTGGTCGAGTAGCGGGTATGACCAATCGCCATATGTCCTTTAAGATGCGCTAAGTTTTCTTCGTTAAAGACATGCGAGACAAGCCCCATGCCTTTATGTATATGCGCAACTTCACCGTCGCAGGTTACAATCCCCGCAGCTTCTTGCCCCCGATGTTGCAAGGCATAAAGCGAAAAGAAGCTAAGTCGTGCTACATCTTGCTTTGGTGCATAGATGCCAAAGACGCCACACTCTTCTCGTGGTTTATCTTCTCGATACATCACATTCCCCCATGGTTATCCTGCCAGTGCAATTCGTGCTTCTACTGCAATTCGCATTGCTTCTTCTACTGTGTCTGCTAATACTGTAATATGACCCATTTTTCGTTCAGGGCGGGCCTCATCTTTACCATATAGATGGAGCTTGCAATTTGGAAATGCGCTGAGCGCAGCCCAATTTGGTTCGCAGACCTTTCCTTCCTTTGTATACCATAAATCTCCCAATATATTTGCCATCACCGCCGGGCGCGTTAATTCGGTCGAGCCAAGTGCTAGCCCACAGATCGCACGTAGCTGCTGCTCGAACTGATCCGTTATCGCGGCATCAACAGTCAAATGCCCCGAGTTGTGTGGACGCGGCGCAATCTCGTTGATCAAAAGC
>JAUKWC010080381.1:0-30426 GCA_032356245.1 Endocladia muricata
GCCACGTGTGGTCTCCCCGAGAACGCCGCCTCCCCCATTATACACGCCCTCCCCACCACCATGCGTGCCGTCTCATAGTCGTAGATCGCCTGCACAAACGGCTGCTCCGTCCGCCCGATCACCTCCTGCAACACCGGCGGCAACCCCTCACTCGCCCCCCGCATCTGCCCAACCACCTCCTCGCGCACTTTTCCCATCGGCACCGACCGCGCCCGTCGCCTCCCCTGCACATCCGTCATCACCGCGTCCAACCCCTCTGCCCCCTCCGCGGTGTTGCGGTACCACAGCCAGTTTACACACACGCTCATAGCGCACTTTGTTTCAGGCCCAGTAGGAACGACCACGGGAATAGGGTACGTCAGCATGTGCCCGTCCGGCATGGCGTGCAGAGTGAGCCCTGTGCCAAGCATCTCCCGCGCAGCGGGGGTGAGCACGTGCTCAGGGACGACGCCGCGCCACGCAATGTACCCCGCGTACACGGCGGCGCCAGCAGCGTCGCCCAAAAGCATCTCCCGCGCAGACGACTCCGTGCCGTCGGCGCACACGAGCAGGTCGGCATCCCAGCGCGTCCCGTTCGCTGTGACGACGTGCACTCCGCCGCCCTCTGTAGAGAGGCGCTGTTGGATGGCGACGACGCGCGCGTCGAGGTGGTAGTGCTGCATGTCCAAGGGCGCCTGCATGGCGGCGAGCAGTGAGTTGTAGCTGGCGAGGCGGTACGGTGCGCGCACGACGGGGCCATGGGGGAGATAGCGCAGGGTGGAGACGGGCAGGCTGGCGTGAGAGAGGAACGGGGAGTGGGGGAGGTGGTCAGCAAGGTAGTGGAGCGTGGCAGGGTTGAGGACTATGCCGGCGCCTTTGCCGGAGAGGGGATGGGAGGAGCGCTCGAGAATTGTGACGTGGTGGCCGTGATGGCGAAGCCAGAGGGCGGCCGAGAGACCGCCGAGACTGCCGCCGATTATCAGGACGGAAAGAGGCATTGGGGGGATGGAGGGTTCGGAGGCAGGGGGGGAGGAGGGAAGGGCATGATGCAGGTGTTGTGGTGTCTGGTGATGAGGGGGGATGCGCGAGTGGTAGGCGAGGACACGAACGAAATGCCTCAAAACACGAATCCTCGCCGTGACAGTGCACAGAGCGAGCGCGAGCACAAATACCGCGACTGATCCAACTCTCGACACTACGCAATATCTTCTTCGCGTCCTCACCACATTGACACATTGACCTCTCTGTAATTCGACGGACTATGAGCGTGTCGTCGTTCTTGGGAGATCTCCCTCAGTACATTCCACGTGCGCTATCACCATTGGACAACACTCCAGATCGCCCTCAACCGTTGGCTCTTCATTCGCAACTCTGGAGGCGTTTTGTCCTCATTCGTCGCAGGCCGTGCCTCCCCCGCCCACCCCTTCCTCCTCACTCTGCAAAATGCAAAATCACACCCCGAAATCTCCTCCACCTCTATTACAACTTTCAACCCCCAACTTCAACTTCCCCAGTTCCATTGCGCATCGCCACCTTGCCCCTACTCTCCTCGGGCCCCGTCTTCCCGCACCACATCGCCCTCGCCTCCCGTCAACCGCCATGACTCTCCCCTGCTTTGTCCCCGCGCCCGCGCTCTCTCTCCGTCCCTACTCCACCCGCGCCCTGCTCACGCCGCCCCCGTTCCCTCCCACCACCACCCCCCTTCGTCGCGCACGCGTAATTGCCGCCGTCGACGCAGACTCCTCACCCGAATCCGAGAACCGGGTGGAGGTCCTTGACGGGGCGCAGTCGTCCCCAGCAGCGGCAAAGAGTAGCGTGCCCGTTCCGGGAAAGATGCAGCTTGATGAGATGGAAGAGGCACGTCAGCGTACGGCATTGGAGCAGTTTTCCGCGGAGCTGCGGAAGAAGCGCTTGTTGGAGGAGAGGGAGGCTGCGCGGTTATTTGGATGGGTTCCGTATGCGGAGACGTTGAATGGAAGGCTGGCGATGTGGTTTATTCTCACGGGGTTGCTCACCGAGTATTGGACGGGGTATACGATTCCAGCACAAGTGGAGCTTATGGCACGAACGTTGGGTGTTATATAGAAAAGAGAGAGACACTGGGGCAGGTGGGGGGGGAGCGGGAAGGAAATATGTGCGAGGGGTGAGGGGGTTTGACTGGATCGAGGGTATGGAAGGGATAGCCGAGCGGTGGTGGGAAACGCCGAGTTGAGGTAGGTTGTGTAGGGGGGGTTATGGAGAACCCGGGACGGTGAGTGCCATAGGAGTTCAAATTGGAAACGATTGCAATGCGTGAGATGCGTTCACAGCGGATGACTGTATCGTCCTACGTGTCTAGTAGGCTGTCGTGGCTTTTGCAGCATTCATCGCGGAAAGCTAGTGAAGATACATCGAGAGGAGGGAATCTGCAACATGAATTGAAAAGAAAATGCTGCTGACATACTAAACTATCGTCGGACATTTTGTCTCGAGTAACAAATGGCTTTCCGGAGGAAGACCGACTAGCGCTCTTATCAAATTCTCAATGCATGCCTTTTGCCGTCCCAACGCGTTAACTATAGGTTCGTTTGGTGGCGTTCGGGGGATTTTCATGTAAAAGCCGAGCACGCTCAGCGCTGATTCCATGCCTCGGAAGTCGTTCTCATGCACGCTCCCGTCGCTCTTCTCTACGGCATACTTGACACGCGAAAAGAGCTCGGCAAGAATGGCTAGGTCCAGAATGAGCGGCGAGCACAATGCCGAGTCGAGGCACTCATTGTGCATGATGGTTGTGTAGTGGCAGTCCATAAAAGCCTCAGAGGTGTACTCGGAGACGTCACGCTTGGAGTCCCCGAGAAATGGCACGTATTTGACAACCACAATGTGATCAGGAGAGTCGCCTTTCTTCTTGTACAGACAGCCGTTTGCATCGACTATGTCCTCAATCACACGCGACTTGGAGGCTGACTTTGGCTTCCACATGACTTCATCTGTGAGCTGGTACATGTCGTTATTCCCGAGATGGTTATACGTCACCATTGTCTTGATCTTCACCCCGCAGCCGATCAGATAGTCTGCTAGAACCGACTTTATCTTTGTTTGTCCAGATTTGAAATCATCGCCGCATACAACTACTCCACAGTCACGCGCCATCTGTACGGCGCCAGGAACAAGAGTGTTTTGAGGCGATCCATTTATGTACGGACAGCCTTCTAAGATGGCCGCGACGCAGTACAGAGTGGATGGCGAGACCTCCTTGTGAGAGTTCTTGATCGCTTTCGACAGATTCTCTGCTGTATCGTTTACCCCCGCACTTTCTTCTGCGTACCGTTCAGAATTTGCTGTCCAGACAACAACTGCAAACTCCACCTTATTATTCGCTTTAAAATCACGAATGTCCTTTCGTAGCTGGTCCAGTTGGGCTTGCTTATCACCTGTTTCAATGACATTGTCAGCTCGTGCTTTCTGGTTTTTTGCTATGAACTCTTGATCATAAACGCCCGGGAGAGGCACCATCGACCGCATGTACGGGTGAAGCTTGCTTCGGAGGTCTGGCTCAAGTACTCTCGCACGGTCCATGGCTTTTGCCAGGTCCATTCTGGATATATCCCAGCCACCAAGAATCATGTCATTTGGTTCGGCCATAGGGATGGCATGCTTGAGGGGAACAAAGATGTCACGTCCGTCTTCGTCAAACCCGACTCTCATCGTTGCAGCTTGCGTCAGAGATCCATTGTAGTTTGGGTAGTGTATGCGATCTCTTGTTTCCCAAGCGATGTTGTTCTGGTTCGCCACAACTGCAGCTGTGACAGTAGACCCATTATTTCCACCCCAGCCAACCTGCATGAGGCCAAGCTTCCGAGCTTTTCGTGCTGTTCGAAAGCGATAAGCGCGCTCGCTAGGTTTAGCAACGACAGTTCCTTCGTTGTCGACGGCAGCACTAACAGTTTTGTACATATATTTTGCGTTGATACTGTTGTCCGCATACTCAACGTCCCTACTTTGCACTTTCAGCAAACCTGTTGCAGTTACTGCACCAACAGCCCGTTCCGCTCCACATCTTCTTTGCTCGTTGTTATCGGTCATGATCGCACACTCGGCACGACAGGTGTAATTGCCTTGCAATGTGTTGCCGATGACATCGGCTTTAGGAAATGAAAGCCCACCCCGAAAGGTCAGAGAAGGGCTATTGTACTCAATCACAGGCCGAGGCAACGTTTCGAACTGCAAAGACTGAAAGCAATCATTCTCGGCTTTCCTCGCGTGAAGAAAAAAACTTATGGGTGACTAAATGCTACGAGGGCGCTTCATAAACTGCGTTTTTCAGAGGCCATCATTGTCTATAGGAAACGTGTTGTTAGGGAAGGCTGGCAAAGAATTAATTTAATTTAGAGACCGGAGGCCGAGGACTGGGCAACGCAACGTGTTGATCTAATATGGTCAAAAATTACTGTAACATAAGCACAATTTATTGATCTCGCCCCAAACCTTTCCTCGAGATCCCCCCCAATCGGACCAGGTAGCCCGTTTGAACGCATGCGCAGGAAACGGCTATCGCACGGTGCCATTGTTCCCCTCAACACATTCTCCCGTCTCTCTCCAGTTTGCTTTGTGACTAAGGGAATCGCTGCAGAACTCTGCACTGCAAAGCTCCGCACGGGGAAGCGGAATAGCTTTTCAAGTTCCTTCGGCTGAGGTGTCAGCGCCGCAACTGAACCCATTGAGCAGGCATCTGTTATCAACGAGGCAAATGGTCAGCGGGTTTATATCAGCCTGGACTCCTCGAGTTGCATTCACGCCCTTTTCTAAAGAAGTTCGAGTATGTCGTGCGAGCGTAAAAATGAATTTAGTTTCTCATGAGAAGCTTGAGTTAATACATTCCTCCGACGAAACTGAAATTGCCAAGTACAAACTCGAACTAGAGATCCCAGCAAGCTTTTCAAAGAGTAAGCGCCGACAAAGCCTCCAAGCTCTGAAGAAAGAGGCAAATTTTCCTGGCTTTCGAAAAGGGACAATTCCGCCTTTCATAATGAAAGATGTCCCTGTGTTTGTACTCCGAGAGTCTGTTGACGACATGTTCGAAAGCGCACTGGAAGAACTGGATCTGACACCTGCCGATGACGACGTCTCAGGAGCGGAAGTCGATCTGGATGACCTGAAGAAGCGCTTCAACATCGGAGAAGATTTCCGATTTACTGTGGAGATGCCCTTACGCAAAATTCTTGTGGACCTTGATTCGGACGAGCTACCAGAAGACCTCACCGACATACCGATTGATACCAGTGTCTTCGATACCAAGACTGTCTAGGCCTTAGCGCACAGGCCCCCAACCCTCTGCAACATGAACTCACTGCACGTGTTCGCTTGTTCGCAAATCGTAACTGATGACTTTTAAGATAGTATAAATGATTTGCATTCATGAATCACATTTACACATACTCTGCCTACTTGCCAGAGATATCCATAAATTCTTGCGGTTTCAACTCGATATCCACATCTGGTTGACAGGCATAAACCGCAAGTACTGTGCGCCCATACTTGCGGTTTCTCACACCGATTAATCGATGTTCAATTACAGGAGGAAGCGATTTCAATTCCACCGGATATTCAACAACAACAAAAGTGCCTTCTCCAACACAGTCGGAGCGTGCTAAAGAGATCATGAGTTCAGAGTAGTCCACTTCCTCGTACGGGGGCGTCAATGTTATGAGGTCGTAGTGGTTTCCGTTGTTGTAGACCGCTCCGCGATTTAGAAAATCTTCCACACGTGCACATACGGATATTCCTCGGTCAGCTAAATGGCAATGCTCAAGATTCTCCATAATTGTATCTGTGCATTCTATCGCCGAGTCGACAAATACAGCTTTCCCCATGCCGCGCGACAGTGACTCAATTCCTACACTACCACTACCCGCAAATAAATCCAAAGTTGAGCCATCACTGCGGATTACTTCCAACATGTCCAGCATTGAGAACAGTGCCTCCCGAACCTTGCTCATCATGGGTCTAAGGTAAACACTCGGGGATTTCAGTCTCCTACCGCGGACAGTTCCCGACGTTACTCTTAGACCTGGTGCTTGCAGTGGGGGTGCAGCAGTCCTATAGTACTTCCCTTGGATGCGGACTTTTCCGCGCCGAATTTTGCCACCCCCGTTCAGCTTGCGCGGAGCCCGAATTTTTCCAGTTCTCCACTCCTCAGTTTCCAAACGAGACGGTAGATCTTCTTCTGCCAATTGATTGTCCGGCTTCAAAGAGCAAACCGAATTGGAATGTGGACAGCCAGAGACTCTTGAACGCCTGCGACGAGACTGGACAGATAGCCCGGCAAACGAGTTGGTAAAGGCTGGGCATGCTGAATCTAAAGCCATGCTTCTGATTTCTCTGGAGCTGTACATATGGAAAGATAGACGCAAGTTCGTGATAAAAAGGCACACACTTTCCGACGGCTGCTCGGGGTCCTATCCTTCAAAAGAACGTTGGAGAAGCCGAAACATCTGCATGGAGCTCGCAAAAGAAGGATTGTGAGTCCAGCGGTAGGATCCTATGATCCATTTTAAAGCACTGACTCAAGTAGGTTTTTGAAGCGGATTATTTCAATAAAACAGCTAGCTTTACCAGAATCTCAAAGCTAGCAACGAATGGATTGGCCAGAGTATGTACATTTTACACCTCCATACTTCAGACAAAGCAGACTGACACTGCCACATTATCGAATATTATGAGGCATTTGCTCATGGGAAGTTCGTCGAACAAAGAAGAAACACAGGGGTTTTACCTGCTATCACACTGATAGTGAGCAACAAAATCAACTTCGCGGGATGGTCATTTATCTGAGGAAGAGTACTGCAAAACGTACTTGAATGAAGATAATTTTGTAAAATGTATCAGCTTCAGTGTAGTCATTGTGCTACAGATCCTGCAACGAATCCTTACTGACTGCACCTGCAAACTTCGGCAATCAATTCTGCAGCTACAGGGAAAGTCTGGGAACATTCAGTATGGGTCTTGTCGAGGTCTGCAAATAAAAAGGCCATTCACGATTATATTCCTCCGCGGACTGCGCTCGATACCAGACTCGTTGCATTTCAAACTGCCTTACACTTCACATTCTGTGCTTCCATTATGGAGAACTAGCTTACTATTCGAAGAAACCTAGTCTTGTACAACTCGTCTTCATTTGTGATCCTTGCTCCGGATCCCGTAAGTATTGTGAATAGCGTATATGCAAGCTCCTGAGCTTGGACAAATCTCAACAACCGACAAGTCCCCCATTCGCTCGATAACTGCGTTCAAAAAATGCGCTACCTTGTCATTTGCAACTATGTTCAAAACATATCCCCCCCATCCTGCACCGGTCATTCTGCTCCCTATTGCACCACTTTCTAAGCAGTAGGCGACAAGTTCGTCAACTTCCTGACAACTAGACTCGAAAAATGTCTTCAACGAGACTTGTCCTTCGTTGAGAATTTGTCCCATTTGAACCAGCTTGTTAGACTCGCTCGCGGTTTCATCTGCACTTACTGCCGCAAACATCTCTACACGCTCTGTTTCTGAAAAGATATGTGCCATCCGTTTGCCCACCTCAAAGGAGTCAGCTTGCACTCCCACCAAAAACCGATTTTGTAATTCTATTTCGGAAATCTCCAACTCCTTCATAATCAGCCTCGATGTTGCGACTTCTTCAAGTGGCATAACCATGCCAGCTTTCTCCTTCAACTTGCTGATGGTCTTGCATTCTAATTTAGCTGTTTTATTGGCTTGAAACAGCAACTGGCCGGGTGTAGTTACAGATTTCCACAAATAAACCTCGAGGCGACGAGCTATGAGGGCAGCAGCAATGCGACACTCTGCCGCCCTGAGATTAAACTTGTGCTTCACGGCTTCGTCAAAGCCCTTTTCAGCAGAAATACCTGAATTCACCGCGAAAAAAGATGCTCCTGTAGGCATTTTCAGCTCAGCAATTCCCAAATGAGGAGTAAATGAAACCTGCAGTGCTTTTCCTCTAACTCCGCACATGCTCACAGTATGATCGACTGCTCCACCTCTGGTACCAGCCCCCACTCTTTCACCTGCCGCAGCCAACTCTGCAATCTCCTGTTTTGGTATTCGCCTGCGGTTTAGACGAGCTGCGACTAATGCAGAGACAGTTACAAGTGATGAGCTGGATGCGAGTCCTCCGGCTCGCGGGAGGTTCCCTCCAAATAGCAATCGGCCACCACCACGCACAGTCTTCTTCGACGGGCCTATGGTTTCAACGAGAGCTTTGATTCCCCAGGAGACATATTGCAGCCAATTCCCATCCAACTCAATATTTGTCTCATCCTTAGGAAAGGCCACACGACACCCGTTGCTTCTGAGTCTGCCATCCCGGTACCTGTCGGTGTCCACGTGACACACATCGATATAACCGCTGTGATCTAAACAACCTGCCACAATAGTTCCTTGAGCAGTGGCTGCGCTGATGACGGGCAGACCATTGTAGTCCAAATGTTCCCCGATAAAAATTACGCGACCGGGGGCTTTTGCCAAAAATGTTGGAGCTGTCTTGAAGCGCGTCTCATATGCAGATTTCACATGAGTAGCCAGTTGCGAGAATTCAACATCAGACGAGTCAATGAAATCCTGCATATTTGTTCTAATAGGGTACAAAGAAGCTACATGTGCTTTTCGCTGCTCCTCTCGACCTTGATCTGTCAAGACAAACTTTGCATGTAAATCTGCAATATCAGAAGGTTTGTACTGTTGTTTCTGGTAGCACGTCTTCATCCAAGTCTCCAAAATGCGTTCAAGGCGCTCTCGTTCTGCAATTTTGCAATAAATTCTACGTTCCTTGAAAGACGATTTCATGCCTGCGAATGCATCTACGCTTATTGGCTCTTCTAACACAGCCAAGTACCTTGCATTATAATTTGCGAACACCAAAGAATCCAGGAGCAATCCGAGAGCGGGAGCCATGGGTGTTGGAATTTTCACATCCGGACAGAGTGCTACGGGTATCGTTTCAGGAGGCGCATGTCCCAAGTAGACAAAGAGTGCCAATCCCACCATCTTGCGAATCTGATGTAAAACAAAGCTTTGCCCGAAGATTTCAATACTAACATAATACACACCGGAATTGTGAGGTAAAAACGGTTGTCCACAATTTACGCGAAGCATGTAGCGTTTTGAAGCGGCATCGCTACCGCTCAAGCCATCAGTAAAGTTTGCAAAGCAGTGTGTACCTTCATATTGCTGTAGTATCGAAGTAAGTCGCGCAGAACGTGGGTCACCAGCGCCTTTCTCGACCTCCTTCTCCAGACCGTTGCGGCCTCCCAGCAGCCGTACAGGAAACATGTACTCATAACGCCGCCGGTGGCAATCTGACCGCGCATTAAACGCTGCAGTCGCCCGAAGCATTCCGTACACCTGCACATCTTCCGGTAAATGATAGTTAATTGCATCTACAAGAGAAGTGTCAATACCACCAAGCACCTCACACTCCAGCTTTGCGGAAACGCACTGCCCAGCAGCAGACACCCCTTTGTCTGTACGAGCTGCGCGCATCCAATGTACTTTAGAGAGTGAATCTTTGTTCGCCTCAGAGATGAGACCTGCACGGTGGAATGCTGTAAGTAAAACTTGTTCAATAGTAATGACGCCAGGATTCATTTGCATCCCGTAATATCTCTCCCCAATATATCCCAAGAAGACAGCAACTTTCCGCTTTCGTCGCTTCGGAATTTCCCCCCCATTGGTGGCATGTGCAGCGTTCTGAAATGGAGGTGCACCCGCTACGGCTTGGCCTTTTTGCTCTCGATACTGCATTGCGCGTGTTGGAGGTGCCCGTGCCATGTTCTCTCTACGCGTCTTCTTCGACACACGTCGCCTTTTGGCTGCAGGCTCACCTATCACTTGCATTGCAGAATCATGGTAGCGGGTAATACCGTTGGAACGTTGCTGTGCATTTGCCTCAGCTTGTGCAGGAATCAGAGTATCATCATGTCTTGAAAATAGAGAACCCATCGATGAATGCTTCCGGAGGTGAAGGCCCAAGTACTTTCAAAGTAGTCCTCCAGTTACGCCAGTTGTCCACCATATAAAATAACCCTCCCTAGATTCTCCTTACAAACGCAGCTGGATAATACTGCCTGAAGTAGAGTCTTTCTTAGTCCCGTTTTACCGGCGAAACACCTCGGCCAAACAAAAGGAGGGACGATGGCTGGTGGTATGAAAACCCGGATCAAGCGTGAAAAGTTTTCCTATTTGTACATTTAAAAAAAAGCCATTAAAACAGGTCTATTGGGCATGTACAGCAATGCGTGCCATGAAATTTAAAAATATCGAGTAACAATTACCCTTCTAAACTGCACGAGTATTCAGAGTCCTTGTGATTTCCTGCAGATGCATGAGCAGGAGAACTTTTCGCACTCGACCTATATTCACGTGCTGTGTTGACGCATTCACACCTTCAGAAGTGCAGTCCAAGGACACACTCACGAAGGAAACTCGAAAAGAAAAAAAATGTATTGAACTCACGATATTCTGTAATATGATCCCAAATACTGCCCATTGTTGCTTCCCTCCCTCTGCCATTACCAGAAATACGAACCCTCGTTGCAAGCTTCTTCTACGGAATGTTCTACACTGCATAATCAGGTTTTCTTTTCAGAATTCGCAAGTACTCCCAAATCCCTCCATCTCTAACCCCATGTGAAGGGTTTACTTCTAAGTCCTGTCGTGTGAAGTCAATGGATTAGGGAGTCGTTTTTCTGGTAATGTGTAGCTACGTTAAAGATAACTTTTGCAGTGGTATTATTTCAATCGGAACAGTTTCAGTCGAAATGAAATGCCATTTCAGATGTTCATAATTTGGGATAATGGATTAGTTAACCTACCCATATAACGTTCTGACCGAACCCAACAAGGACCCATTAGATTTCTCTTTGAATATAAATGTCTTATTAGCTACAGTAGCTAGGGATATACATCTTCCTTAAAGACCCATATCCTTGTAATAGTGATCTAGTTCCTCTGTCGTCGAGAGACCCGAAGAAAGACATCGGCGCGTAGTTGTCGCTACTCTCAAATTTGGATTCAGTTGAAGGCATGTTGCATGAGTGTGTTACTCTCGATATCAGAATAGGCTTAACTCTGCTAACCTAAGATTGCATTCTTTTGCTCGCCATACTTGCAGCACTGCTTCACCAAGGAGAACTCTGAGATGGTTTCTAAGCAACAATTCTACTTCTTTTTCTGGAAATCAGGATTTTTCTAACCTAATTGCAGTAACGTCATGTTCGCGATAACCTGTACAGAACTGTATGCCAAGATATTCTGTTCAAAGAACGAAGAAAAAAGGTATTGTAGACACCAGGTTGTCGCAAAGAGACATCGCAGCCCTCACTTCCATCATAATATCGGTGAGTAGTTTCAACAATTTGTTTCAAGAAATCTACACCTCAGGTACATCAGAACTGTCAGATTATCCAGATTTCATGCGGCGACGCAAACCAAGGAATCAACGGAAAAAGAATGATGCAAGGACTTACATCTACATGCAACGAGGGAAGGAGCTGCCTATAGATATGCCGAACAAGTAGTGCCGTTTGGGTAAAAATTCGTGTACAATTTTTGAAGTTTGGCATTGTAAACCATCATTTAGAATGTCCTCTTTTTGACACATCGGAAATCTGCCACCTAAGATATTGAATGTGTGATAGTGGAACGACGTGACGGTATAAGAAATAGCGCCCGTAAGCGTACCGGCTATACCGTCATTTTCAATTGGAAGCACTGAGTACATTCATAATCTGGTCCGCATTCGGAGAGGCAACTTTCTCAGGTTGAAGTCCCACACAATCAGTAAGTTACCATCGAAGGGCCGAAGCTCGCCTCTGAATCAAAACAGAAAAGGCTGTCGCTGTTACTCTTATCAGATACTCTCTTTTCATGCGCATGGCTTGCAAGTGACTGCTGGAGACGTGATCGGAAATAATCCAGTGTAGCTACCGACACAATGTCTTGGTCTTGTTAAATTTTTGCCTACCTCGTCGAATCACAATGTCTTCAAGTACAGTGTCGGATCGTGGGAACATGTCTCTCGCGGCCTCAACCGTATATCTTCAGTTGTCCCTGGCCACCTTGCTACTATTTATCTCTGGATCCTTCTTTTCACTTTCAGTATTCGGGCGGTATGTGGAGCAGGCAGCCGACCCTGTTGGTGGCCTTGATGATGTTTGGTCATCCGCGATGGCTTTCATGGGCCTCGTTTCAGTCCCGTTTATGTTCATGGCAGGCGTTGTGCTCAACGGAGGAAAGCAATCACTGAACCGCTTGCCCTTCGGGGCATCAAAAACAGACAGGCTTCGTATGCTTTCGCTATTTGCTTCGTTTTCCATACCGTTTCTCTCCCTCGCTCCTCTTGGCATTCTCGCGAATAAACGTGGGTTAATTATGGTAGCAGTCGGGGTTCAAGGCATACCTTTCAATTTATGTAAGTTGAACGCAGTCATGACGCCCCTAACGACTTGCCCACCAGCAGTGGCCCATCAGCAGTATTTGTGTTTCTGACGCGTCCTCTGATCCCATCGAATCACAAACACGTAGACTTTCTCCTTTCTCTTGAGATGCTTGCAGCTTGGGCACCAAAGCGACCAGGTTTTGCCGTTGGTTGCGGCCAACTTCTTCTCGGTATTGGCTCCATCCTATTCTCCGGAATTTACAAGTTTCTGATTGATTCGTTCGGATGTCTGAATGCAATACACGTCTCGTCACTAACGCTTGCAATCATCACAAGCTTTGCTACTCTCTTCATCAGGTGGCCTCCTCCAACAAATACACATTTGACCAGTGATGAGTTAAAAGGTCCTTTGTTCTTGAGAAATAGTGCTATTCTCCATTGGCACAATCTTCCGTTTTTGAAATCGTTCTGGTTGTATGTTGCTGTTTTCCTCACCGCTCAACAAGGTTTTGTATTTATTCCTTACCTTTTCAAGATTGGTGAGAGCTTCGGGAGACCGATGGAGTCTCTCATAAACGTTTTTGAAGGAATGTTTTTAGTAGCTGCGCTATGTCGTCCTTTGGTGGGATTACTAGCCGATTCACTGAAAGCGGGATCCGGTTTTTTCTCCACCGCATCAAAGAACACGGCCATGATCATAATGACGACCCAAACGCTGGTCTTCGTACTGCTGATTCCTATATCAGCAGCTGGGAATTACGTTCTATGCATTTCAGCAATCGCTATATTATCAATCGGTTTCGGAGCTGGTGAGTGCTTGGCGCCTATACTAGCCCGAGACATGTTCGGCGCGTGTAACAGTTCGCTTATATTCGGAGCTGGAGGGAGTATTGCATTTGGAGTCGGTGCATACGCAACGACGAAAATGATGTCTGTCGTAGTCGCTTCGAAGCAAGGCAGCACGATGTCACCAGCCGCATTTATTCCATTCTACATAATGAGTTCTATATGGAGTTTGGGGGGTGTGCTTGCTACCGTAATAATATCGGTCCATCAGACGGCAACAACTGACAAGTCTCACATGCTCGACAATTTCAAAAACGAAGACGTTCCCATGTTAGGTCTAGATAATGAGAACGATACTGTCTACATCGAGAGAGGGGCATGACCCTCATTCCAGGGAGACCAGAATTGCTTCACTTTTATTTCGTATACTAGCTTCACTTGCTCTGTCATCCAGGTGATTCTCAGAGGCAAGAAGCTACTGGATATCTGCGAAGTTTTCTTTCTAAGAAGTTCGGCGATGGTACTGCAATAAACAGAAACACATAACTGGTGCGTGAACAAGAGTGGAAAAACAGATGGGAACGAAATCTCGACAATTGATTTCAACACCAGGTATGCTGTGAAGCGATCTTTCCTCGGGGCGCATCTGTGACTTCTCCAATTCAACACACGTTTGTGTACTTCTGATAGCGCAACTCGCAAATTTGCCTAAGGGCAGTCGTGGTTACGTAGCAAGAACGGTAAAAGTTACTGCCAACGTTGTTACGGGGTCTAGGTCCGTTCCTTTGCTGCCTTCTTGCTTACCAGGTGTGAGTAAATGATATATTCTATCACAAACTGAACCAGACAAGCTCAGCAGATGAGAAGACAAGCTTTTCTCTATGCCAAATATTTACAATACCTCTTGAAAGACTGGAAGGTATCGAAGGCTATATCGTTCTTCACGTTTGCATATCATAGCCCTTTGCGTCAGTTTTGCATTACCAATCTTGGAAGGAAGTTGCAGAGATGGATGGCGAATGACCTCAGAAGGTCTCAGGTGAGTGTGTTGGGATCAGTTTTACTTGGTGACAGTTGTAAGAGAAAATAGGTGGTGGAGTCATTTCACCCGGACCATCTCACTGCCAACTGTTAATATTTTAAACAATGAGTAAGTCCCACTTTAGACAAGGCTTTATCTGGTTTTCGAGGTCATTTTCTATCTCGGCACTTCCAGCAAATCTATGTAAAGCATCTTCTTCTTCTTAATTTTAACGCCATCAACTTTTTTAAAGCAGTCAGGACTGGAAATCTTCAAACCTGGTGACCTGAATTGAATTAGAGAGCCTCCCCAGGTGAGATATCCCTTTTATTTTCGGTTTACAGCTCTTTTCATCACACCTGTGTCACCTCTTGTCACCTCTTGTATCGATAAGGGGAAAAGAAGAGTACTGTATGTTGTGAAATAAAGTAATGCTAAGCTGAGGTCTTGGATCGGCACGAAAAAAAGCTATAACATCAGTCTAACCGTACACTGGAGCCTCTTTATTTTGTTTAACAATATGAGCAGAGAGTTCGGGGACACCGAACAAACTCTTTTAGTAGTGTACTGACATTCGGAACGCGACAAAGCGTCTACACTTTCCATCAAGCGCGACCGGGAAAACTCACTATCCGTGCCTTCTTTCTCTTGTTTGCATTCCCAGCTTGCCTTCTTTCACTACGATATAAGCTCAAGCAGGAATTGACGGAGCACAGTTCTCCCGTGCAAGCTGACTGATGTCTTCGAAGTAAGAATATCTCCGTTTCCCTGACAAAAGCAGACGCTTCTCATAATATAGATGATAAAAGTTTCCCCAAATGTCCTGATAGCAAGATGTCAACTCTACAGATGTCACACTTGCGTGTTACTGTACTTTATTTACGGGGGGGTTGCATGTTGCGGTTGTACAGTATTCTATAGCCCTTGGGCTACGTGTGTGAGCTAGAAGGCTATGTACGTCCTTGCTGCTGTATTCTATGAGCTCCAGGGCTATATGCCTAGTGTCTATTGGACATTTGGCCTCATATGAGGTCGCCGAGATATTAAAGTATCAAGGAGACGTCCGCTTTCACTGTTCTTGATAGGTATTTGTGTGATTGGCGTGGTGAATGGTGCACGTAAAGCCCCATGACACTGATGGCTGGAATGCCACATGTACGAGGTTACCGTTAAACGTATGCGACGTGTACGAGATTAGAACCAGGAGATCTTCGGGAGTTCGAGGGGAATAAAATGTGAACTACAATAAACCGGACGACGCAACTCGTGGAACAACGACAAGCGCGGACATCTAGGGGACTTTATTGTGCCCGCTGAATTTGCCCTCGCCTTTGGTCCCTGCTCCGACCAGAGGTCACTCACCACTGCGTGCGACACGTGGGGCTACTACGGCGTGCCTTCTATCCACACCACTCACCGCGCATCACAGTTACGGGCCCAAGTCGTGATATTTCGCAAGACCGTAATCTTACCGATCCGCCGAAGTTCTCACCGGATGCAGATCTGTAAGAGTGGTGTAAGGACATTGGTTGTTGGATAAGTGTCATCAAGGCAGCTCACGGTGAACGAACAGACAGGCCGTACAATATAATGTTCAAGACATTGGGGCGCGTACTATGCAAGCAGTTACTGCCTAGTTCTTGGAAGTGCATCGCCGACGAAGCACAGAAGAACGGAACTACCGACTACAGTCGAGATGGCTTTGTTGTAGCGGTTCTGGGCATTGCTTGACTCATCGCGGTAAATCCACCCATCGCAAAGGTGTAAAGACTATTCTCTTCTTCCAACGAGGTCATATCATGCAGTCAAGGCCGCAACGGGGAGCTTTCAGCGTTTGTGTCAAGATTCAGAGGCTATACAGCTGATGATGTTATGCAGGCGAATGCATCTACTACATCCCAGATCGGTAAGGTGCTGGTGATCACTCTAATCAACAGTGCTGATATCAACGCAACCACTCTCACCAATGCAAAGTTTCAACAAATCTCTGCGGCCGAGGATCGCGCTAGGAACGAAGTGCATAAAAAGGTAGTCTTGGTGCCCGAGGAATACCTATTCAGGCTGAAAGAAATTGGCGATAGCGATGGAGAATTTTGTACCTTGTCACATCCAGCCGGCATTGACAGCCTCCTTTATTTCTCGCGGTCATACAGAAGTCGAAGTCGTCTGCTCACAAAGTCTGTAGGTTCCGTAGTCGAAAATATGGTCTCGTGCGTGACACCTCAAGAGTCCTCGGATGTTGTCTCGAACATATTTTCTTCCACAGGACGGTCCTCCAATCTCAACCTCAACGATGCAGCTACTGTTATTCGGAGCATAACACATACCAAAGGCCAATCTTCCGGTATCGTCACTCTGAGAGAGGTCCAGTCGATCGTGGATTGAAAAGTAAAACAAGCCCTATTGTAGATTGACGAGCCCCAGACAGGCTAGGAATTCGGAGCAGACGGTACTGGGTAGAGAAATCGCAAGCACTGCACTGTTAAGTGAGCACGCCGGCGTTCCACAAGTCACGTAGAAGCTTGACGAGGCGAGAAGTCTATTTGGGGCGGCCAGAAGCGAGCCCGGGTATTTGAAGCTACCTGTGAGTACTGCGGCTTTAGAAGCCATAGGAAACAAGACATGGGATGCGAGTCCCCAACTTGCTTTACTGAAGAGATCCGTCAACAGTGTGAAAGCCGCAACACCGACAAGGACGACAAATCGCGGCAACCACCTTTTTTTTGGCATGGGCTCCGACTCAGCAGGTCGCAACTAAGTCAGGTAACTGGCTGGGCATTCGCTTTTGAACCACCACTTGGATTTTCGAACCTAAATCCAATCAGTGAGCCTAGCTGCCAGCGGGTTGTTGGAGGTGTAGACTGTGCTGCCGTACTTACTTTGGCCATGGCTATCAAGTTCAAGCTCCATAAGCTTAGAGATAGAGCCTTCTACCTTGGGTACGGTATGGAATGCCGTGAGGCAGGTCTCACAGACGCGACGTGGGATCTACCGACAAAAGATATGAAAGGTATCCAAGTCAGCATACCGTTTTATGTCACCCCCGGGAACGGAGTTCTTTTGTTGGGTAACGAGATACTTGACCAGTCAAATATACTCGGCCCAGAGAGCCTCGTTTTTATGCCTCCTCATATTAGTGGCCTCTCAAACAACCAGCTAGCGTTCGGGACGTAAACCAAATCATTGAGCGAGAGTGACGGCGACATCGTCAGATCACACCTTCTAGTCATACAATGCAATGCATCCTCCACGTCCGCCTTTTTCCCTGCCTATAACTTTTTCGTCTTGCGTGAGGATAAGAACCCTCAGCTGAATTAGGCCGTATCTCGAGAAAGAATGGAAAATCGCTTTGCGACAAAACTGCAAGGGTATTTGTAGTGAAATAGCACGGATGACAGTGAGCTAACGCAAGGCGCTATAAGCCGCCCGCCGCGATACAGCACCCCCTCTATAGTATGCCGAGTGTGCTTACTTGTATGGTCGCCAGTTTGTATACTTTTTGCGTATTCATTTTGCGTCGCACTACCGCCGGCGCACTAACCTATTAATTCGTCATTACTTATTTTCACCAGGGGTGCCACGACCCCTTCCACTGTATATGGTCTAAGTCAGACTCGTCATCTCTAACATTGAAGGGACGAGGATTTGACTCCACGTTTTGCGCCAGACTCGTCTTCAGTAATCCACGTTTTGCCTAGCTCTGTGGCTATTTTCTGAAGCAACCTCCTCCGTACTCGCTCATCCGACTTTAGCGTTAGCACTCGTTCCCCTTTCCGTTTATATTATCTAGCTTCAGCTATTTACATCTCACCTACCTCTATCTCTATGTGTATCGCCCTACCTCCCTACATCGTCCACCTCGTTCTTTCTTCAATACCGACCGACTTTCCCTCACGCATATTGACCGGCAGGCTTACAACCGGCGCCCTAAGGGCCATCTCGCGTCGCTTCATAACCCAGCTTTTTGAGCCTTTAGCTACTACATCCTTTGGATTCCATCGACCTTGCTATCCTTTCGAAACTACATCCGGTTTCGAACATCGGTGGTGTCTTCGGTCTCTGTTTAGCTTCAGCCACGTACGCCACTGTACCCCGCCATAGGTAGGAGCTGCACAGAGGGCTTTGATTTACATCCGGTAAGCTCGACTTGGTCGCCCGGCAGGTGGACCACGAGAAGGAAGATCGCATCATTGTGACTCCCCGGTGGATTCAGTACTTCCGAGCTCAAAGTGTGGAAGCCGATCTTCCGATAGGGAAGAGCACCCCCATGGAGGCGATCGGATGCGTTGTACGCGTTCCGTGTCCATACGTGACGGGCGCCATCGGCGTAGCACACACGCTCGACGTCGAACTGACCACTGTTTTGGACGCCCTCCGCTTCACCGATGATCCGCGTCGTACGAGGACAGATTCTGAGTGGCTCCATCTCTTCGACTCGAAGGTTCTTTCCTCGTCGCGCGAGAACTCAAGCGTAAAGGGCGACGGCCATATTCTTCCATTTCAAAATTCCGTCCATGAGTCCTTTCTCCTTCACCTGGACGAAGCAGCCACTCTCGAATCCGATCCCGGTGACGTCCGCTTCGCCCACCTTCGAGAACGGAATGGCCTCTGGAATGGCCATCGACGTTAGTTTCCAAAGAAATAGCCTCGCGGCTCAACATAACTGGCGGTTGTACCCTTGATCTTTTGGTGCGCTAAAACTGCTCCCCCAGTTGATGCTGAGCATATACAGCTACTGCCTACAGGAGTTTCGAGGCACGCCATGAGCAAATAACGGAAGAATGTAATGATGATGTGTCCGCGCGACAGAAATCGCAATGGGTAGGTTGCAGTTTCTACGTCCGCCAAATGGACAAGTTGAAACGACTGAGTCCAGTCCTTTACATGGTCACATGCAGTACATGACGCTTCAAAATCTGCCCCAATCTCATGCAAAGTAAGGGGTGGCAAAAATGAGCGTGACCGGGGGAGGTGTGATTGTCGTGGGAGCTGGTGTGCTTAAAGTCCCACTGCACTGATGGCTGGAACGCCGCATGTACAAGCCTACCCTTGAATATATCCCATGTATGCGAGATTAGAACCGGGAGATCTTTGGGCGCTGGAGGGGAGTAAAATGGGGACTAGACTAAAACCAGATGACGCGACTTGTGGAACAGGAAAAGCGCGGACATCCGGGGGACTTTACTGTGCCCGCTAACTTGCCTTCGCCTTGGCTTCCTGCTCCGGCCAGAGATAACTCACCACTGCGTGCGGCGAGTGCGGCTACCACGGTGTGCCTTCTATCCACACTACTCACCGCGCATCACAGTACGACAGTATACACTCCTACGATTCTGAAACAATATTGTACTGTAAAGCGCACTTCCATCCAGCTAGTGTCTATTGGACATTGAGTTTTGCCTCATGGGAGGTCAACTCTTGCCTCATATGAGGTCAACTCTTGCCTCATATGAGGCCAACTGACCACCGAAAAAATATGTAAAATATATGATAAGTATGGTGAATATGCTAGTTGATGTACCTGTAATTTTTCTCACCCCCTTCTATGATATCAAAACAAAGGGTAGCTTACTCCGTTGCACTAAAACTCTAACTGCGCAAAAAGCTCGCTGAGTGTTTCTATAGCTCCCTCTGCCATAATAGAGAACTCAAAGACCTTCAAGTAGATATAAAGAACAGCGGAAGTGGACATCTCCTTGATTCTTTAATATCTCCGTGAAATTTGGCCTCATATGAGGCCAGGTGTCCAATAGACACTAGACCCGCTGTACAGGTACGGGGTGTTGCGCGTGAAGTTCTCATGCAGTATTTATGATATCACGAATGCAATATTTTTTAATGATTAAAGCCGGTCAGAAATATACTAAATTTACGTTTTTACACTGGCAAATCCTGGCTGTCGTTGTCGTGAGATAGTGTCAAGAGCGCTGGCGTGCAGCCGACTTCCAGTACGATACAGAAGTTGGCGTGCTGCTCGAGTAGGGTAAAGGGTAAGAGCAGGTGTGGTAAAAGATGGAAGGGTGTTGTGGCCAGGCAAAGAAGCAAACGTTGTTAACGTTCTTTACTTCTGAAGTCATGTATCTGGTCGGTCGCGCGGGGGCCAGTATCAAGGAGAGAGCTGGGTTAAGTGTGGCGTGCGGTTCGGGGCCGACGGTAGGCGTCGGCACCGAACAGACAAACTAAAACATAGCCTAAAAACCAACTGAAATAGTAGTTAGGAAAAGGCTAGGCGTAGAAAAGGTGTACTCGAAGATCATGAGTAAAGCACCACTCCAAAATGTCCAGGTGTGCGAGCGAAAATTGCCACTGTGCATCTATACACGAACCGCCCCATATCAACACAACCTTCCATTATACTACCATTAAAGGGGGTGAAATGGTGTACACGTATAACAGCTGGCGTGCGTATGATGCACTTTGCATGTTTTCTCGACGGTCAGTTGGCCTCATATGAGGCAAAATCCACTGTCCAATAGACACCAAGAGAGCTTACCAGAGCGGCTGAGATTTCTTATTCGCGTGTCGTCGAGTAAACCCCGGGGCTCTGGGGGAAGACTACAAACCCCTGGTGCCTCAGTGCCCAATCGATCGTGGCCCTTCCAACCCACCCTCCTGCGCATGATCCTACGCGAATTCTCCAAATCCTCCTGCGACTGGAAAGGTATAACCACGTCACGTGGTGCTTTCAGGTTTCATTAAAAAGAAACAATCTCTCACGACCCATTCTGCTAACTTTAAACTTTAGTTACTGAAGTTAGGACAGTACTGTTCGCTCAGAACTATGAGTCAAGCGACATTTGAAACTGGTGGAACGGATCATGAGATTTGTTCTCCTAGTAATATGTGAAAGCACCGCTCAACGTGGAAGTACTTTTTAAGTTCCACCATGCCTGATCACATATATTCTCTGGTTTAACAAGCAATCGTGACTTGGAAACATCCTTCCAGCGAGATCCCTAACATCATATTACGAGTCCTCCTAGTTATTTGAATCTGCATAAAAATACTATTTGGCTGTAAACAGGAATCAGACGAGCGTTGTGCTGCCACTACCACAACTCCAAAAGACTTCATATTAATACCAAGCAGCCAGTCGCCCAGTACGCTATCCCCCTCAGCTTCTCGGTCCGAAACAAAACTGACTGAGAAGCTGAGGGGAGTCAGTTTTGTTTCGGACCGACTCGAAAGCAAACTTTCGCTTATTGTATACCTGTATCTACAACGAACCCTGGACTTCAGTCCAATTCTCTTAGAGACGCACAACCCAATGTGGTCATGTAGCTGGCTCTGAAAATCAATTCCTGAAAAAGCCAACTTTTATAGCTATTAGCCACACAGAGCGATGCACGCATGAAAATGTCACAACCCCGCTATATTATGGGCCCAGGAGGATCTCATGTATGTACAATGTTGACGTCTCTTGATGGAAGTCCGCAAACGATCGTATGGATTTAATCATTAAATTGTCCACAAGGCCACTCCCGAAACATCTCATGTAACCTTCGAGCGTGCGTGGTACTAGATAAAAAAACCTGTAAAGAGACACCTTACTTGAATGAAAAGATGACATCATACTTCCTTCCATAGCGCGAACAGTCTTCCATAGCACAAACAAAATAAGACATCATCAATCTCGACTTCCCAGCTGTTTAACTCATTTCCGTTCTATAGCGCCGAAAATTTTAATCATCCGACAACGGGGACTTTACAACTCAACGTTCTTTTCTAGATACCGATGTCGACATCCAATATCGGTAAACTCCAAGTATTTCGGAGTGATCCAATTCTACTTAGCAATGTCTTCAAACTGTCAAGATGCACCGGGTGCGAAAAGAAATCTTGCTGCCGCGTGTTTCCTCATGTTCTTGACGGGATCGGTGCTGTCACTCGGTGTTTTTAATTCCGACGTAGAGAATTCAGCTCGGCCTGCAGGATCTTTGGATGGAGTTTGGTCTTCATCGATAACCCTCATGACCCTCTGCAGCTGCCTTTCGGCTGTCTCAGCAGGATTCTTGTTAGGAGAAGGAAAAGCAGACCATAACGAACAGCCCCCGACCTTTTTAGAATCTAAAACCAACCGCGTTCGTTTCCTGTCATTGCTCGGGGCTCTGGGATTTGCATGCTTGGGCTTCGGAGCTCTAGGGGCGGTGTATAGTAATTCTCTCATGCTTCGAGCGGCTGTAATCGTCCAGGGGATCCCATATGGATTTTGTGAGTTCAGCAAACGGTGAGAATCCCCGAGGTTTCAGATGAAAGTACCTCGAGATGACTAATCCTTCTCCGAATTCAGTTTTCTTCTCTTGACACGCAGATTACATTGTTTGTATTGAGCTACTTGGAGCTTGGATGCCAAAAAGTCCCGGACTTGCAGTTGGGCTAGGACAAATGGCATTTGGATTCGGTCCGGTGGCATTTTCTGCTCTATTTGCAGCACTATTGAAGTCGTATTCATTTGAAGACGCCATTCGCATTTCTGCTGTTACACTGAGTACATTGTCGGCCATCTGCGTTCCAGTCCTGGGTTGGCCGAAGCGAGATAACGTCCTCGAAAACTTGGGAGTTGAAAGACCTGAGAGCCGCCAAATGCCGTCCGCTGCAAAGATGACATGGAAGCAACTGCAAGTTTCCAGTCGATTTTGGTTCTACATAGTCGTTGTCTTTGTCACCGAAGGTGGTTTTGCCCTTATTCCCTACTTCTTCACGGTAGGGCTCAGTTTCGGAAAAACAACTGATGAACTCGTAGTTGTGTTCCAGATTTTATTTTTTGTAAGCACTCTGACACGACCATTTGCGGGAATAGTTGCCGATCGAATGAAAACTACCTCCGGATATTTTGCAATGGGGTCAAAGAATCTATCGCTATTGCTTTTGGCACTTCAAGCACTCCTTTTCACCTCGCTAGGGATGGCCTCGGTATTAGAAGTGTTCGAACCATTCGCAGCGGCTACTTGTCTTCTATTCGTCGTATTCGCAGGCGCTGCTTGCGGAAATGTGATATTAGCTAGAGAGGTATTTGGGCCGGACAATAGTGCACTTGTGTACGGAATAGGAGGAAGCAGTGCTACGGGGCTTGGGGAATTAGTATTCGGACAGTTGCTGGTATATGTCAACGCGCACATCAGGTCTAAACCAGCAATCCCGTCGGACTATAACTCATTCTACGTGTTTGCTGCGGTCATGAGCATTTTCGGGCTAATCAGCTGCGCGCTACTGTCCCCGCAACGAAAGGCAATTTTCCACATTCGCAATTCATCTGGGCGTACTTCGTCGTCACATGATATGACCGAGTTGCTGTTTACCAACGAACACACTTCACAATCGTACGGTTCAGCCCCTTTTACGTAAAGTCTACATATGTCTGGACAAAAAGAATGCTCCCTCTTTCCCAGTATTTCAGCTTTTGAAAGACAAGATGTGGAGATATTGTGCGAAACATAGCAACCCTGTCGAGCATTATCTTGGACTATCGCCTGACAGTTGACCACGATTCGAGCAAACTGTGGATTGTTCCAACCACATTGCAAAGAAAGGCTGGTTCCCGAGTAAACCAGTATTTCCGCCTACCGAGCCCCCCACTGTGAGTAAGGAGGAAATAGCAAAGCTCTTTTACAGAGCAACTGGTTGCTGCCTACGATCTGATATTCACTGATAGTATTCGTGATACTGTTGGAAGCTCGACAATCAGCGTGTTTCCCTGGCCAAACTGACATGATACACTGTCAGATTCACACTGGAGATACAAGTTTGCTTGGCTATCCTTCATGAATAGGTGGGCATCCAAGCTTTGGTCTGCGACATGAATATTTCTTAAGCGGTACTGATGCCACTCGAGAGGGAATCTTGGGCACAGAGTCAGGGTCTTGTTATGACACAATGACATACCGAGCATTCCCTCGGTCATTACTCTGATGAGAAGTCCGCTTTCGGCAGATAGCTGAGCAAAATTACTGATTTCTTCTACAGGATAAGGCGCTGCAACCCCAGACTTCACGCGGCGCTGAGAGTAGTGTTGTAACCGTTTTGCAGCCAAATCTGTAGCACCAACCGTAAAAGCGGCACGAATTGCATACAGCGTGCATCGATCCCACACGTCTTGACTTCCACTGCACGTTAGGACTCCCTCGTTACTCCAAAGATTACACAAGACATGTTCAACTGCTTCGCGGCCATTTTTCAGTTTTGCTAAAGCAGGCAGACATCCCCATCCTCGCGATTTATCACAATCTCTAAAATAGTTATAGCGACGAGGCTCTTTAGTTCCAAAATAGGCATCAGCATTTCGGCGCAATGAAATCGATGCGCCACTCAAGAGTTGGGACAGGGGGGCATCTCCGCAATCCAGAGCAGCCTCAGCCGAGGCTTCTAAGCCAAGAATTGCGATGCAATTTGTTGACAAATTAGCGCTTCCAGTTGGAAACCTTCCCTCTAGTTCATCACTTTCTGACTCAACAATTCCCTCAGGTGACTGCTTCATTTTTTGCACAATCACATCGCATGCAAATCGCACGTGTGGGAACAGTTCTGATTTTGTTGACTCGTCACAAGCACATAGAATTGTAAGAGATATTCCCCACGCAAACATCCCCGCATCTCCACGGTCCATACGACCAATAAATCCGCCATCAACCTCTACGCTGTACGGAATAGAAAAGTTAGCCCTGTCAAACAATTTGCTGAGTGTTTTGAGTGAATTTTTCACGACAATGCGCGGCCGAGAAGCTTCCCCTCCCAACATCATGAGAATTGGTGCAGCATATTCCGCTTGGTCATTGCACCAGACCCCAGAATAATACATGCCGCCTCCTGGAGAATGTACGAGACCGAGATTAGGGGCTTCGAATACTGCCTCACAAACCCTAATCTTGGCAAAATAAATGGCTGCCTCGAGGTCGGAATCTGGGCACTGCAGCTGAATTGCGCGAGTCCATTCTTCGACAAGTTCCCGACGAATTTCGAGATCTCTCATCTGATTCCATGATCCGTTCTCTTTTTCACACGTGAAGGCTACCTCCAGGCGAGTCAGAGTCACCCACCGCTTTCCTTTCTAGACTTCGAGTGAACCACATTTATTACTTTTTCCAGTGGACGTTGTTTAAATCACATGCAGCAACCTGTTCAAGGTCATACTCAATTATACCCCAAACAACTGCGTTTGATGGAGAAGTAAATATTGAAGTAGATGCAGCAGATGCAGCAGATGCAGCAGATGAAGACGATTTCGAACTGGCGGATGTAGTCAACAGCGTGACTCCATCGTAGCAAATTTCTGTTGGATTGTTTGGTAGCTCAGGCAGTGCATATGGTGCACACAAGTAACTACGTGGTTTGTCAGGTCGGGCGAGTTGAGTGGGGAATAAAGCTTTGGAGTGATGAGGGCATAGGCCAGCAGAATTGACGCAAAGAAGAATGGTGGAATGCAGGCCATTTTGTTCAAGTCTGGAACACGAAGAGATATCACATTGAGGATACGTGCTTGGAGAAGGCTGCACATTACGTATGATTTTCATTCTAACCCCCTTAGATCCTTTGCATACTGTCCACGTCGGCATGGATGATGCGTTTTTTTTCTCTTCTGCGATCAGCGTTTGCCTCGTCCAAGACTCTTCTCCGATAAGCAGTGAGTACTGTGCAAAAAACCTGTGGGCACTGCAGGGTCGAGAAAGATGTCTCAAAGGATTTTAAGGTCACTCGTTCACGCAACCCCTTCCGAGAGCAGGTGCCGCAATTATTTCTATCGCAGAGTCGTCGTCATGTAGGGGTTAAAGTTCACGCCCATCATTCATGAGAGAACGTCCTCTGTCTCTACATTCAACGTCGGGCTGCTGGCACCTAGCAATTGCTTCAAGATCGGCTGTCTAAGCAACTATGCACAATTCGCGTGCACTATCCGCGGGGTCAAGCGCTTTCCTTCCCCTGTCTGCGTACTGTATGAGGCCAAGCGGACGTGAGGGGGGACGGTGCTCCAGACTTGACGTACTTCACGGCCTCTCCACAGTACAGTACTAACCTCTTACACTTTCTTTTTTTCCAAATCTTTTTTTCGGTATTTGGTGGATCCTGAGGTTCACACAGCGCAAACTATAATTAAATTTATTGTACTGATGCTGCTTTATAGTCTGAAATCTCTCGGTTGAATGAGTCGGGATGAGTGAGAAGCTCGGTAAGACAGTTTCAGTGGTCAGACCATTCTCCTTGCTTTTGCTGCGCTTCTCGGCTCTCATCTCATTCTGCTGCTGGGTTGTGGGAAATAACGGTCAGGGCCGTCAACAGTCTTCTACAATTCTCTCTGAAGGCTTCGACGAGGACTCCGGCGTGGGCGTGCTTACCGAAAGAGTACTGAGCGATGTTCCCTGGCATCTTGCGAGCAACGCGTGTTGTTTTTGACGGTCGTAATCGATTTCCGATCAACATCAAATACACTAAGACGCGAAAACGAAATGATCGCCAAAGAATCAAGATTTTGAAGGAAAATGCAGCCGTAATCAGAGAAGGCCGTGAGGCTCTGATGAAGAGATTGGTGAGGGAGCAGACTGAGACAGTCCCAGAGTTGCGAGCATCCCCCGATCAGCAATCCTCCTCAGAACGAGTGGGCGTTCAGTCATCTCCAAAAGTTTAGCGAGTTCCACAGTTGACATGAGTCGGCGTCGCGGTGTGCACATCGTCAAGGAATGAGGACTGCGGAGAAGGGGAGGTAAAGATTCGTTTTCTCTCAAAATTGCCGACGATATTTGGAGCGAATGCGCTGTGGTTCTTGGTGCAGTGAACTGTCGAGAGGCCTTGTGTTTGGGGATGCTAGGTAGAGGACTGTTGGAAGTTTCATTCGGTTTTATTAATGTTCTTTGCACAGTTGATGGTCAAGTCTGATCGGATCCGCGCAACATCAAGCAAACATTGCTGCAGCCTGTTTCTTTTCTCTTTCCTCAAACTGCTTCTTTTTGCGATCGAGCTTGATGATCTCATTGCGAATACCGGGGTTATTTGGCTGGATCTTTGCTGCAGCTACCAAGTCGGCGCGGGCAACATCCCACTCACCTAAGGCAATCTCAGCACGGCCTCTGTACACGAATTTGAAAATGTTTGAAGATGAGGCGCACGAACGATGTTAGGATTAGTAATTGGCCGCCGAGGTAGTTTTTTCGTGTCCAGCATATGCATGTTGTCTCGAGACGGAAGACACCGCGATTGGCACTGGACCTTGCCACGGTCAAAATAGTTGATGGGCCAAGCTTACCGATAGTATAACGCCTTTGAACTGCGCGGGTCAATTTTCAAAGCCTGTGAAGCGGAGTCGACCGCTTGTTTATAGTCTTCCAGCTTTACGAAGCATAGAGACAAATTATTCAGCGTTGTCACGTGAAGTGCTCGAACTTCCTCCTCTTCCGGGTCATCTGCTTCTGGTGCGGTCTCCTCGTCCGATGTGATCTGCTCCTTGTGCTTGCTTGCCTGTATATGGTGACTATTTTCGGTCGATTTGTCGGGGCTTGTCTTCAGATTCGACGGGTTTTCTGTGGAGTTGCTCTTGGCATTTGATCGAGATGAAAGCTCTGTAGGCGAAGGCATGGCTCGTTCCATAGAGGAAGTACGTTGATCGCTTCGATTTTCTTTTTGAGCTAAATATATGTCTTCAATAGCATTTGTTCCATGCCCGTCAGAAATCGACTCACCCTCTACCTGTTCCTTTTCGCTATTGCCATGGTATTTACCTTGGGTCTCAAAGATGGTGCTGTTTTCAGCAGACAGGGTATCCTGCGATTCTTCTTCGCCGGTTGCTGTTCGTACGATGCTATCCACGACAGCTCGGACAATCTCTTCACCACTCAGACTATCGCCTGATGATTGCCTTGGAACCTCGTCGTGGGTCTTGTTTTTTGCTGTTTCTACGTTCGTATTCTCGTGGACAACATCAGCTTCCTGGAATCCATCCTCATTTTGCTCCCCACTGTGCGTGTCCGTCGCAATCTCCGCCGTTTGCCCTCCTGTTTCTGACGCATCATCATCGTTCCCTTCTTCCTTGCGCACATCCACTTTCGTGTCCATTTCTGCATCGAGAGAGGTTGCCTTTGACTTGCCGAGCACCGTACTCGGCCGGTAGAACACGTTTGACAAGTACCGTATACTTTGGCTATACTGCGACAGCGCCTTATCGTACTTCTGCTCCTTGAAAAAGGCGTTCCCCTTCTCCTTACATGTCGCTGCCATCTCAAACCTCTCCGTCGGGCTCATATCCGTCAGCGGCGTCCCCCCCCCTCCCCCCTCCACACTGACCATATCGACCCACAAAAACACGGCCGCATTTGGCGGTACCCCCTTCCTTTTCAGCCCCCTAGCTCCGAACGCGTAGGTCGCCGCGGCGCGTGCGCGACAACTCTCGCCCAGACGCATGCTTTGGGCAACGAGCTCCAGGGCAGGGATGACCTTGCGACGACCGAGGGTAAAGGCGAGGACGCCGTCCTTGCGACGGGAGGATGAATCGATCTCGGGAGACTGCGGGTCCACGGAGAGCCGCAGCGTGTAGCGCACGGAGACGCGCGCGCCGCGGCCGGCGGGGTCGCCGCGGCCGGGGGTGAGAATGGTTTTGCGGAGGGAGCCATCGCGTGTGAGATCCTCGGTTTGCGAGGACGTATCGGAATCAAAGGGCATGGTGGGCGGGGGAAATATGGGCGTAGCAGGTAGAAGATGAAGAACAGGAAGAAGAGGCGGGGGGGAGGAGGGGAGAGTGCAATTTGGGCAGACTGTTCCGATGATGAAGGAAATGAAAGAGGCGGATCGAGAAGGTAGAGCTGGTGGCACAGAGACAAGACAAGAGTGGGAGGTTGTAAGGAATTGGGTCGCAATCTGAAACATAGGATCAAATATTTGCACAAGCGTGAATTCCATTAAATGTAGACCTGCTTGAGATCTCTCCCACTGCAACTGAACCGCTCCTCCCCTCAACGACAAGTAATGAGACCAGCTCTTGATCAGCATTAAAACAACCACCACCGCACTCGTGCCGCCCATCCTTCCGTTCCCACCACCACGTCAACCCCCCTCGACTCCTCTTATTTCCTCCCTCCATTCTCTTTTCCTACTCCCCCCGCTCCGCCTCCTCCCCCTCGCCAACCCTCTTCTTCTTCTTCACATGCAGCCCCCTGCAGGCACCGGTGGGTCCCCCCCCCCCCCACAGGGCACAGGCCTCGCGCCGTTTAAGATCGGCAACCGGGAGATCAACCCAGACCGCCTTCTGTCCACCTTCTCGCGCACCTTTTTCTGCATTGGCCCCGTGTGTCTTCGCAGCGGCATCGGCCCTGGCGTGGGCGTGGGTTGCGGCGTGGGCGTCATCAAGGGGCCTATGCTACCGTTGGGTGGCGAGGGCGGGAACCTCGACATTTTACGACAGCTCCCGGGGGGGTACCAGATCATGAATGTCCTCAAGACTATCATGCGCAAGTTTCCAGGCTCGAAGACAGGTGTCGGCTGTGGGGTGGGCGCGGGGTTTGGGTTTGGCATCGGTCTCGCGCCGGCGGGGGCTGGAGGGATGGGCGGGATGGGCGGCGGAATGGGCGGGATGGGGCGAATGGGAGGTATGGGCGGGATGGGCGGTGGGATGGGCGGCGGGATGGGCGGTGGGATGATGGGCAACACCGGCGGAGGTGCGGTGGTGGGTGGGGCAGCGTCTGGAAACAGCGGAGAGGCTGCCCTGTCGAAGAGTGCGGGAAAGGAGCTCGAGAATCGGATCGGATCGATGGAGGAAAAGCTTGGGCAATTGGAGGAAAAAGTGAACGTCTCACTCCGACTCAAGGACTTCGAGGAGCGGCTGAGCGACGTGGAATCCCGACGCGGGCGGCGGCGATAAAACACACTCTCCCCCTCCCCCTCCCCCTCTCTATCATTCTGGTTCCACTTGCCATTGCTGCTGGCATTTTATGGCTGCCATTTCTCTTATTTAAGGTGCGAGCGCATCAGCAATGCCACAATTCCGGTTCTTTTCCTTCGGCTTCAACAGCTCGTTGTTGTGGTGGCTGCTGCGGTTGATGTTGTTGCTGTTAAATCCATAAATTATGCAGACATTTAGCAGCAGCCACGAGACCGAGGAAAATTACGTATACGCCGCGTGTTCGCCGCTTGTCCGGCCTTGTCTAACGCAAACGGTCCTATCGAGCGCCAGCGGTCGTGGGAGACGACTACGTGCAGCTACAGACAGCTACGCTGTGCTACGCCGCATGAAACGAGTACACCGTTG
>JAUKWC010080492.1:0-30407 GCA_032356245.1 Endocladia muricata
GGTTTAACTTAGCAGCGATCGTAGATTTTCCACGGAACTAGAGACACAAATGAGCTTCGAGCCGTTACGGCTATGATAACTTAATACGATCCGTTGAGTAAAAATGATACAGTTCTTGAAAATGGTGCCTGTCCGTGATTGTATCTACTAATTGTCGATCCAAACTTGACGAAAAACCTGCTCAGAGAATTTTTGTATGCGTCTAGTGGTACATGCAAGCAATACAGCAGAACTAAATTGCCCCGAAGTATAGTGTTTACGGGATATTGCGTAGTGCATCTTACGGGTATGTGCTCAAGATTGGCTTTGTATGATCCTAACTGAGCCCTGAGCGAGTAGGTAACTTTTATGATACGTATGATAAAGACGTTAGTACGTCGTACGTGTTACCTCCTCTGCTTCGCCAGTATGTTGTCAATTTTAGAGATTGCAGACTTCATCATATTTGGTTCGCGGCTACACGACAAGTATGTCAAGTTTAGCTGCAGCTCCACTTTGGCTGGATAGAGTAATCCAAGAGCTCGTTAGTAGATACCAAGACCAGTCAACAAGGACGTCACGTTGACCCTTTATTACAGTACTGTCTCATAATTTAACCTCGTACGAAGCCTTATAACCAACAGACATCACCTGGATTGCTGTTGCCAGTCTGTAACGGTATATGAGACACACTTCTTACATACCTCACAGATCGGGCTACATTCAGCCCCCCTAAAACCTGTGTTGTCCGGCATGACGTGGTTGTATCGAGAACTCTTCGAACAAACTATCCCTTCACCGCACTCGAGAATGTACATGCATCGTTGATGATTCTTGATGAAATGCAGCTCGTAAACCCGGTACGAAAACATGGTTTTCTGGTCTAGTTTAAGAACGCACAAAACAAAATGGACCGCATAAACGCAAAGTTTGAGCAGAATACCCTTAAACCATATCATACCGCAGAGAAGTGGCACTGACTCATTTACATTCACAAGTATTGTTGCAGCATTCACGAGCCATTTCCTAGTGTCTATTGGACACCTGGGCTCATATGAGGCCAAATTTCGTCGAGATACTGAAGTATCAAGGATACGCCCACTTCCGCTGTTCTTTATATCTACTTGAAGGTCTTTGAGTTCTCTATTCTGGCAGAGTGAGCTGCAGAAAAAGTCAGCGAAAGTTTTGCGCAGTCAGAGTTTTATTGCAACGGAGTATGCTACCCTTTGTTTTGATATCATAGAAGGGGGTGAGATAAATTACACGTACAACAACAAGTATATTCACCATATGTATTATATAAAGTTTACATACTTTTTCGGTGGTCAGTTGGCCTCATATGAGGCCAGAGTTGAACTCATACAGGTATGAGGCAAAACTCAATGTCCAATAGACACTAGTAATGATATTCCATAGTCTATTTTTGACTTCAGCTGTTTAGGAGGGCAGTTTAGGACAAAATCATAGTCAATGAGCAAAAACTTTGATTCCGGCATTATGCGGTGGGGAGTCTCAGAACTACTCGACAGTGGTCATTGCTTAATACATTCCCGGTCAAAACTTCAGCAGTAGTCGCAGACGACCAGCATGAATATGATTTGTATTTAGAAGCTGTGCACAACCATTATTGTATTCTTCGGTCACCTTGCGGAATTTCGTTCCGCTCCTTTTCCGTCAAAACTATACAAACCTGGATCCGATCGGCAATCCATATAGTTTTGTCCATGTCCTGGCTATCAATAACACAAGTACAAACATTACAACAGATAATGTTCCCCAAACGAAGGCTGACGAGCCGCAGCAACCAAACTCTATCTATACTGCCCAATGTTTTCGGTCTCATGCAGCAAAAACCTTGCTTGGAACATTCCGGTAAGACTTCGTGGTCAATGGGGTAGCTCAAGTGGAGCAAGTAAAATTGTAATCTAAGGGTAATTTTCTGCACTGGACGCTTAGGTCTTCGCTCTACATGTATGGTTCACAAACAACGGAGAATATCGATACAACACACCTGTTGTGTTATCCTAATAACTTAATGGAGATATAACGTAGAAATATACCTATTTGTGACTCTAACAACGAGCGCACGAGAGCTCGTGTCCTTCCAGTGAATGGAGAGTCGAAGACGACTGAAATAGCAGTTCCGCCAGGAGAGACTGCGCAAGCTTGGTGAAGACCAAATAGTGCTCTACTGATTACAATCAAAAGTCGTATTTTCTTCTATCAAAAGTAGACTGAAGTTGTACCAGACTTATTGTCCGATATATATACATAACTCTAGGAAAACGAATCTGCAGGTTGAATTACGAATGCAGACTTCCGATGATGCTGATATGCATCCACCCAGCATGCCCTATAATCATCTATCTAATGTCTTGCATTGAACCGTTCCATAGTTTTTTCGATAACAACTCCCCCTTTCGAGCTGCACTCCTGTTTAATATTTTCTCTCTTCTAATTTACATCAGCCTCATAGTCCATGATATTTGTCAGCAATGCAATTCACAGAGAATCGAGGCTCAACTTGGGCCACGTCAGCGGAAATGAGTGGTCTCCAGTCAATGACTCAAGTAGATGTATGAGAGCTTGCGGATATCAATGCTTTTTCCTTCTCCAATACGACAGAAATAGACACAGTCTAAACAGGCGGAGGCATCGCCAAAATTAAGCAGTGACAGGCGTAGTCATGCGCCCCGAAAAAGAGCACGGAACCAGTTGGTGGAGTTGCTAAGTTATGAGGACTCTATGAAGAAACCTCACTACATATATTTAATGTAGTGCTGTTCGCTCGCACACGCGCGCGCAAAGCTGATCGTGAGGTTTTCGCACATTACTTGTTTCAGACTGCATTTCTAGGTTTGTCGACTGGTAAAACACGAGTCTATTGACCAGGACATTGTTTTTTTTTCTGTTGGAGTCGGCGCGGCTGCAGGAAAGCTAGCACGCGCGTCTATGTGTAACTTTGACGATATAGCCCAGCTCTTAAGGAGTCATAACAAACTTTAACCCTTGAATTGCAGATCCACGTTTCGATCAGGTGCAAGACCCTGCGCATGCTGTAGCGTTCTCGAATATCAAAAGGATTGTATATGTGGATGGAGAAGTTTTGGATCAAAGTTCCCTTCGAAAGTTTCGTATCTGTATCGCGCAGAGCACTGCAAAGAGCCCTGCGTGAACGTCACCGAGAATGGACTACGCACAATTACGTTGCTGATTATTTTTCTCTTTGGCAGGGCCAAAACCCTGTAGTACTGCTCCCGTGAGCACCTGGAAAGCCGACGTCTATCCTCGCATTTTGTGCATAGCCACAGGCTCAGGCATTCGTTCGCTACGTCATCATGAATTTCTGTGAATCTAAATCGAGCGTGTGCCTCCCACCTGCACGTCCTTGAAAGTTCGGTGCTGCGAAAAAGTAATGGTACATTATTGTGCAAAATGAACCCTGTTTTTGGGATGTGAATCCTTTTGGAGGGTTCATTTATGAACCCTATATTTGAGGTCAATGGTTTAGGGTTAGGGGTTTCGGGGAATAGGGATTGGGGAAATAGAGGTTTTCTAAAGGATTAGGGGATTACGGTTTGGGGATAGGAGGGGATGGAAAGTGCTTGCGAACTGCTTGAAAAAACACCTAGTTGTGCAGGTTAAATTTTTCTGCGTGATTGGCCTGCAAAGAGGGTTCATTTTGCTGGTAATGCAAGGGCTTGGGTGCGTTGCCACTACAACAATACAGCTCCCAAATTCTATGCTTTTTACGTTCAAGTTCTAACTCAATCGCTCGCCAAGAGGACCCGCTCAACCAACCACGTATACCAATAATTACACCTACAATTATGAGGATGACTGCTGCCCCATCACAATTACCCTCCGTTTGCTCGTCGTATTGTGTTACGGAAGTGTCGTGATCCCACGTCAGTAATCCCTCACTGCTTGCACATGAGAATTTCTCATGGCATAATGTACTCTTGATTTATTTTACTTCTTAGCATCTCTGTCGAAATTGGGCAGAAAATCTTACTGTAATTTTAGCGTGACTTCCTATTTACCACTACATCTCCTAAGCTTACTGACAAACGTTAACTTTCCCCCTGCGATATTCTTTGTGACGATACCTTTTACACGGATGTCGTTTCCATTCATTTAGGCGTTGTCGAGGAGGGACCCGGGCGCGTTACACTTAGTTTCTGAACCTGAAGCTGCGTGGCATAAACCCTACTGTCAAAAATCTTATAGGTGTATCTGTGAAGTTAAGCTGATGTTGTTGATGAGAGCCAGCTACGTTTCTGTCACATTTGGATCCTGTAAGAGTTTAGGGAGTACATAATCTACGTGGCAGCCCACGATACTCCTCGACCAGAGCAAGTACTAAACCTATTGTGTCTACTGGGCATTTGGCCTCATATGAGATCAACTGTCGCGGAGATACTGTAGCGTCAAGGAGGCGTCCACCTTCGCTTCTCTTGTTATCTACCTAAAGCTCTTTGGATACTCTATACCCGGACAAGGTGGGGCTGTACAAAAACACAGCAATCTCTGTGCACAGTCAGAGTTAGAGTGCAAAGGGAGTTTCCCACCCACTGTTTTGAAATCATATTGGCGGGTGACGTAAATTACACGTACAACAGCTAGCAGATTCATGGTACGTCTTATATAATTTACATACTTTCTCGTTGGTCAGTTGGCCTTGTATGGGACCAAGCTTGACCTCGTATGTATGACGCGAAATCCAGTGTCCAATAGGCACTACGCTCACTGAGTGGTAAATGTAGGACAGTTTATCTATGCTTGTCGGGGCACCAGTGGATCGATTCTTTTTGCGCCACCACCGTACATAAGTAAATATGGGGAAATATTGAGTTCAGAACCCTTTTATTGTCGCATCATACATGCATCACTGACACGAATATTCTACGGCTCTCAGTAGCTCCGGTCAATGAGTCAAAGTCTGGGAACGATGATATACATATCTATGTTCGCTGTTCAGTAACGTTTTCCCGCCATGCCTCAAACTCAGAGGAGTCTCCGAGGATGAGAAAGATCATGTGCCTTGGCCGTGAGCATCCACGTACCACTTTACCGAAACAAGATTGTTATACGGTCTAGACCGCACGAACGGCATTGTTACCGTGTAACAATGCCGTCCATGCGGTTTCGGTATTGGGGGAAACCAGCGTTTGATCTTAGAGGGTATTTAATGGCTGCGATCGCTCCCGAATTCGAGCAGCAGTTGCTAGAGAGCAGCACTTTTCACCTTTGACAAAATCTTCTTTTCAAAATGTTTTCGCATTCGTTTGGTGTTCTTGTCCTTAATATATTGTTGTCGACAGTAACTGCCCATTCGCAGATGACTGAGCCTCAGTCTACGTCCCCAACGGTAAGCTTTTACCATAGCGAAGTATGCGGAGATTATGCGGCGACTTTTTTTCCGTTCTAACTCAAATTCTTGATAATCCTGCAGTTGTGTCGACAAGGTGGAGACCCACAATTCGGTACAGATAACTGCGATGGACCATGCGATATGCGAGCCATTGAGGGGGGGTATGCCAACTTTAGAAGTCCCGACAACCCAGCAGCCGTATATGAACGCGGTCAGACAGTAACGATCAAGTACCAACGGAACAACCACGGTCCGGGTGGATTTAACAGGCTCACTTTAGTAAAACCAGAAGACATGATGAACAAGGACATCCACAAGCAGAATGCGTTTTACTACTCGTGCTGGGGAGCGAGGGCTGTAGCAGCGGAGGGTGCCGAGCTCGAAAAAGATAAGTTCGGATTTAACTTCATTGGTACCGATGGTGAGCAGCACGATCATCCGGTTGGATACTACGTCACAGAGGTCAAGATTCCAGAAGTTATCCCTGATGGACAGTACGTTTTGGGATGGGCTTGGTATGGCGGAACTGGAGGTGATATTTTGGGAATGGAACCGCAGGAGCCGAAAGACCACGGATACTTTGGAGATTACTGGTCGTGTTCATATATAGAGATCAAAGGTGGAGTCCCTCTGCAGTCAGAGTATGAACCAGTATTCGACAACGATATGTCGCAGTTTTCTGAAGAGGGTTGTATGTCGGGAAATGATGACACTGGAGTATGCACTTTTGAGCCCTGCACGGATGTGAAGGGATCTTACCAAATGCCGAAGCCATTTAAGGAGGGGGCTCCTCCGACTCTAAAAGCAACTCAATTTGGTGGTGATGTGACAGAGGACGTCAACGAACTTCCCGCGGAGCCACCAGCAGCTACGCCAGCCCCACTAGTAGAATCTGTAACTCCCAAGTCTGACAATAGCAATGATTCCGCAACTGCAGAAATAGCATGCTTATGCATCGCAAATGGCTCTGGATGTCTTGCGCCTTTGGCAGGATTGACGTCCGGCTTCTGTGAGTACTCTACGCATGCGCATGAGCAACCACCCGCATGCAAGGATTCCTGCTGTGCCTGGTGTGTTTCACCGCCAAGTTCCGCTTTCTTATGCCAGATGGAAAATGTAATAAGAGAATGTGGTCTGTAGACGTCACGTTCACTACCTGACAACAGCGACAATTGTGCCTTTTCTTAACGTGACAAGTTCACGTATCGGAGGCAAATACCTCGTAAACTCTTGCTAGTCAATTTGGTTAAAGCAAGCGTCAACATCATACTGTAGGTAGCAACAAGTCGATTCCGCAGTCCTACTCATAACTCCTATGTGGAATTGGCATCACGCAATACATAACGGTTGAAGGAGCAAATAATTCCTCACAATTCGCCGCATGTACATTGCGTGCTACCTTCAAACGACTGGAGTGTATCAATGGAAAAAAAACTGAGGCCTTATATTTTATTAATACAATAGCTGCGGCTTGACTGTAGCAACAATGCTACATCGCACGCAGTCAGGCTGGCCAAAGCCCTGCGTAAATCTTCTGAACCCTAGTCTAGCTAGTGTCTACTGGACGTCTGGCCTCATATGAGGCCAAACTGTCTCACAGAAGGTCAAATTTCGTCAAGATATTATGTAGTCAAGGAGATATCTACTGTAGCTATTCGTGACATCAAGCTCTCGGAGTAGTCTATCCAGGCAGTGTGGGGCCGTAGGACACCTCAAAGCACTTTTCATGCCGGCAGAGTTCTCGTCCAACGTAGTTCGCAACCTCTCAACAGCAAGCACATTCGTCGTACGCATGACTATTGTGGTTACCGTATGGTATGTGACTTGCATTATTTCCTCTTGTGATCTCAAATTGCAACATTACAAACTCCGTCGTAGTGACACTCCAACTGCTTTAGAAAACTGCTCAAAGAACAGCTGAAGTAGATGTCTCCTTTATGTTTCAATTGATGTTTCGAAACTGTGACGTAATTTGGTTTCACATGAGGCCAACTTTTGACTAGTAATACTAACCCATAAGAACTTTTGTTTTAATTTCCCCCCCCTCTAACAACGTCTTGTAGTGCTGATATATCTAATCAAGTTGAGCTATCTATATATGTGGATAGCAGCCGCAAAAACTTTAGCCAATATCCCTGCGAGCTCGTAAGATTGTGAAACCATGGCTTTCATTTCCAATTTTCGTCACTTTTTGGAACGATGGCTTCAAACTTGTGCTCGTCTTGCAGCTTCTCACTCTAAGTGTTTGCGTTTATGTGCTGTCAGTCAGAAGAAAAAGAAAAGCTTTCGAACCGCGATAGACGTGAAACAGCTCACAATAAAGGACAAAGAGGTCACTAATTTACACCTCGATTCGAAACTTGGCAATTTCGCGGGGGCCATGTCGGTTGTTGCATGGAGCAAATTGGGAGTGTATACGAACTGGTACACACCTGGTGAACAGAACTTATTGTAGTCAAAATCGAAACAAAAATACAGTCAGAACACTCATCAGCAAAACGGATTGGCCCATGACCCCACGCAGCTATTGTCTATCGTAATGGGCAGCAGCCTCGTATGAGGCGGGCGTTCGCGTCATATGAGGCGAAATTGGTTAGACGTCTGGTAAAACGATTGTTTATTAGATATTTTCACGTACGTCTTGTAGCACTGCTGGATTGCACTTGTCTTTTCAGGATACGCTACATTCGCAGCATCTTTTCTCAAGCACAACCCTTTAACAAACTTTTGCAGAGCCCTCACCCAAACTGGTGTCCATGGACGAAACAGATAGACATGAAGATTTAGTGGGAGCATCACTAAGAGAAAAAATCGAGAACGTTTTTAGTCAATGTCAAAAGAGGTGCTGCTTTAAAGAAGGTCTTTTCTTGCAAAGACGGGTAAGTTGACTCAACATGTGGCTGTTCTTCAAAATGTTGACTTTGCCAGCCATCTTCCCGGATAAGCAAACAAAAGTGTGCGAGCTGAAGTCTTGAGACTGTCTGAAACTACAAAAGTAGGTTACATAATTTTCCGCCTCAGATGACGCGGGAGATAATATAGACAATACGACCTACAGTAAGACTTGTGTGACTGGATTGACACTTGAACGTGCGGGCGGCCAGCAGAAAGGTGATCTACAGTACGAATCTTGAGTTACCTAACATTTGCACATGTCAGCGAAGCACTGACCACGATCCACGTCAGCGGGAAGGACTGGGTACCAGGTGAAATATGTTTTGTGCCAGTCCCCACTGCCAAACAATAGGGTACTGAAGGGACCACGTGCTGGTAGTAGTATAGTTTAGAAGAGGATATGGAGGCCACGACAGGGCCATTTCGGTAAAAGCTTGGTGCTTGGTTGGTTGTAAACAAGTTGACTAGCTAGGTTGGACCCATCACGCTGCTGAAAGGTGTCCACTCTCATCAGCAAGAGATCTTCCCACGGTCAGACATCATAGTCTGACGAGGTGGAGACAGAAGGGAAACTCAAGAACTGCCCGTAGAACTGTGGCAGAAACTAAAAGTGGGCCCGGATTTAGGAAAGCAAGAGCTACAGTTCGGCCTAAATAGCAGATAGTGTAGAAAATGTATACTCGTCGACGGCAGGTTGATACTGAGACGGATAGGGTACAGGAAATACGGCCCTATGGAACGAGAGGTTAGAGATAGTAGGTTGATTGCCAAGGTCTTGGACAATGCAGCAGACCTGAACCCATCGCGCAAACATGCAACCCATCGCTGAATATTGGATGGAAGACCTAACCAGGAGACAAAAGAAGTAAGACCGATGCCAGGAGCGACGATACATCTGAGTTGTTCAGTCTTCAGTGATTAAGGAAGTACGATAAGGCCGAGCTACAATGAGGTTCTCGTCGTAGGGAAACCGGCGGGAGTTCATTCTCAGGCACATACGGATACGGTAGAGCTGGCTCCATACTAAGTCTCATCGTTATTATAGAGTGCACTCGATCTTATCCTCGTATGAGGCTTTTCGATGTTTTCCTCTCCTCACTAGTGGTCTATGTACCACCTTTTGACACGTGGAATACTTATACGAGAGAATGGCTGATCTATCGAGTAAAACTTGTCGCGTTTGGAGATGCACACTATTTTCAGGATCGATTGAAGATATGGATGGATGCTCGGAAAGTTCTGCAATCGCTCATCTCAATGATGATAATTCTAGAACTACATGATTGAAAACATTTAGTCCACCGTACGAAACATAGGCATATACCATTTGGGCTTTATTGACTATCTTCGCTTCCAGGTTCTGAGATAGGTAGTTTGCTGTACCGCCGATTGTCTCTCTGGAGGCCAACTTAGCATGATCTGAGGTCGGCTCGGGCGATGAGTGAAATCAAATTCGTAGCTGCGAAAATCCAACGAAGCTTTGAACTTCTTCAATGTCTTGGGATAGTGACCCTTCCGGTCTGTGTTTCTGGAAGTTCGAACGGGCATCTACTGGGTTGAGTTTGAAGCATAATACTGACCACGGAAAGGCAGACGTTCTGTATGTTTAGGTCTAGTAGGACTAGAATGAGCATTCTACATGGCGGACATCCCGGGCCATTGTCACGAGAGCTACAGACTCGCTGGGTGAGTGTGCAGGTGTAATAGTACTAGAAACCGAAGTGGGGTTGCCAAAAGGTTCGTCTAGTAATACTGCCGGAAATACCGCGGCCTATGTAGGTCCACAGTATATGTATCATGTCTGACATTTTGCGACGTGTGGAAGTCTAGCCATAGTTTTACTGCTCTTCCACTGTATATTGCGCAGCTTCGAGGCCAATAATACCACCCATCGAGCTTCCTGCAGTAGGGATCCGGTCTAGCTGTACTGAGGTCGCGTTCTGCGAGATTCCCGGTATCCCGGACGTACTAGTACGCTGTAGAAAGTGCTTCCATCGCCGCGTTGCACTTTCAGCCCCAGTCGTCCACTCTCTTTGACTCGCGTGAAATATACTGCGCGCAGTGTGTCGCACTCGCCACGTTTCGCTGGCCCTTTATATATCTGTGAACCCCGCAAGACTTCCGCCCACATAGGCGTCATCAACCGACATAGTTATGCGCGGACTCCTGCCGCCTCCTCTAAATACTCATACTCCTTACATCGTAACAGACTTCCCTGCTCTTCGCGCAGTCAAGTAACACCACGTATTGCGCACATTATGCTTCTATGACTTTAGTCCCGTGGGATAAGCATAGGCTTACCGCACGCTGCTGAAGCCCAGCTTTTCACCTACGTCCGCCGTTGTAGCTCAGAGATATAAAAAAAACTGGCGTAAGTAGCCTCATTGACGAGAAATTACCTGGTCACATCCCACCCGGCGGCATTCCACGTCGCTGCCTTCAAGATGGGGGTGGCGGCGGGTTATGACTCACGAAATTTCGCAGTAGTACCTCGTAACTACCTTGGACCAAGCGAGTTTACAATTTTCTTCACCTAGCATTATCATCATAGCTTCTTGATTCCCGCTTCTTGTTCTAGGAGGTATGAGCAGATACATGCCACTTTTGTGTCTGTGCAGCAAATTGGCGTAGGTCTGTTTACACAGAAAGCCCATGTACCATAATCAGCAATACCGCGTGCACAAGGCAATGAGTACGGGTTTGGTGATTATGGATTGTCCTCGAACGGAGCTGCAACTATATACTTATGAAGTACTAGTTGACATATCCAGCTGTGGAAAACCTCGTGGCTCCCTGTTCTCCCATTTCTCCAGCGAATTTCGTCTGTTGGAGCCGCTTTGCTTATGCTCAGCATGCCTTTCGAGTCCCGGTTGTGCATTGGTAAGTCCGACAACGCATGCTCGCCTCGGAAACATGAAAAATGGTGTCACTTCCGAACGTAGCACCCGGCTCAGACCGTCCCTACTTTCTCATAAGACTCGTCAGCCCTAGGCTCTCTTGTTCCATACGACAACGACGTTCCTTTTTCGTCAGACTTCGGCGTCTCCGCTTCCTGCAATCACATTTCCGTTTCATCCGGACGCCGGTGTAACCACAAGTAAAACAAACCTCCTCATGCAGTCTGTTGCAGTCCGTTTACCCAAACTGGAGGAGATTGCTGGCCCGAGCACGGTGGAAGAGAACTTCTGTATCCTATCGGACCCTCGAAAGACTCTCACGCGCATAGAGGACCGAGTTAGCTGTAGGGAGGAGCGCGGATCCCTCCAAGGTGCTGTCGTCAAGAAGGAGCTTCATGATGAGGGTATATCAGCGGCGTACATATCGGACCAAATCGGGGTATGCTTCAAAATTGGCTTGTCCTAGGACCTCATTAATAGGCTATGAGACAGAATCGAGCAAGGATACATAGGCTGTGGCCATAAACACTATCGCATTTCTAATCTGTGGAGCCAGATGAATATTGTCGCACTTCCCCCCCCGACTGGAGCGTTGTTCAAAAGTTGGCAATACCGCAAGGTAGAAGTAGCTGGAAGTGTGTTGAATGTTCTGATCTGAGAGACCAAAACATGAAGGACCCAGTCGTTCATGTGTTACATGTAGATCTGCGAAGGCAAGTCCGGCATTGCGCCTTTGAGATGACCTCTCTGGTTCAACCCCATTCCTATCACTATCCTCCACTTTACTGCCCAATTCCGCCGGCGCGTGAATTCGTCGCACGTACCTTTTGGCAGTAGTTCTATCTAGCTCTCCTCTACCGCAGCGCACCGAGCATTTCATGGTATTCTCCGCTCGCCGACCAGTCAGGCAGCAGCGGCCAAAACATGCAAACTGGCCTCCGCCCTTCACGGTTTCATATCCGTTCTCTAGAAAAAACCTTTCGGACCCTCCACGAGCTTCGGTGGTTCCCATCCTCTCCGGAAATAGGGCCCGGTCCCCAACAGGTACTGTTGCTCTATTTTGGGCATGGTGAACACCATTTTCACTTGGGCAGACACGAAATGGAGCAAACTGTACCGCAGTCCCGAAGTCCCCTCCCGGACCGTCACTTCTCTTTGCTCGTCCTTGCCGGACAAAACGGAGTCTACAGTCCGTCTCGGAAATACTGTCACAACTACGGGCTGCCGCCTCTACTCATATGCAGATGAGCAATCTGGCTCGGGTGCAAGCCACCACTGCGCAGGTACCACAAACTCTCGTCACCTTCCTTCTGTGGGAGTTGCCATTCTCCCCGCCAACACCCTCCCTCGTTCAAACAAAGTCTTCTTTCAAGATGCGTCCCAATTTTATTTCCGGACCGTTGCACGACTACCACCTCTGCATCTTGAACCTTATCAAAACTTGCATCGTACCAAAGATCGACTACTCCATCCTAAGCAAGAAAGATGCTTTTTCCCGCAACATTCAGAAGAGGCTTCCAACCAAACCGCATTACCTTTCTGCACGAGGTCAACATAGTTCTGTTGGTGGATCACGAAGACTGATCTGTTCCCGTCATAAACGTTGGCATTTTTGCGTCTGACGAGGTCAGTCATCAGAGAGGCCAGACTAGCAGTCAAAACTCACGCGGCATGCAGGCAATAGAAATGAAAATGATGACGATATGGAGGAGTCCAAGGACCACCAGTCCGCTGACAAATCTGTTTCTATTATGGGAGGAGTTATAGACAGTTGGAGTGGTGCAGCTGACCCTGGCCCCCACGTATCTCTTGGCGCTCAGTACACACACATTCAAATAATCAGTTCGACACAGGGACCGAAGGAACATTTCAAATCCCGGGACGCTCGCTATGTAAAGAAGATTGTCAAAATGTCTAACCGCTTTATTCTGAACTTCTTTGCTGAGTACCCCCAGACAGTTGTCAAGACCCTTAACTTTCATTCTCTTGCCCACCTTTTCATGATATTCGCAATAACAGCGACATATGGCATCTGGTACGTAATGCCGAGCTTCGGGGCGCCCCCTAGAGATGTGTGTCTAAAGAATGTCCCGCTGTTAGTGCATCAGGTCTGGTGTCGATGAGCCGTAGTGAGCTGCACAAGAGATGCTGGAATGGCGAGCTACTTGTGCAGAGGGACAAATTTCTCAGTGGAATCGTAAAGAGCCAGCTTGTTCTGCTAAAGGTGGACACTTCGTCAATTGTACAGGACCTCTCTTCTGAAAGCGTTTATAGTCCGAACCAATCAATCGTCAAGGTCAGAAAACTCACTCGTCGCAGAGTAATTACGATACTACAGAAACCGAAAGTCTTTGATCCATTCTCGGAAAATGTCGAGATCACTCCTCTGCCGCTTTGAGCCCTTTAGGATGCCTTCCGCTTCAAGTACCTGGGAGGATCGTGTTTATTATCCAGTATCCTGTACAAACGTGAGTTTTGGCGACGGCAAAGCTGAATACCCAACATGAATGAAACGCTTGTCTGCCATGACTTTCTGTGTTGTACCTGTCGTTTTATAGCTTTTCTTCGTCCCCATTACGCGTATAGCATACGCTTCCAGAACGACTTCCCCACGAATGTGGTGGGATGCGGGGTATCAGAAGGAAGAGCTACGTACAGCCGTTGCGAAGCTCCACACACACCACTGGAACGAGAGACTCCGCGTCACTGTAAAAGTAATGCGCGGATGACCCCCCATGTTTCGTAGGAGCCAGCAGCGCACTTGTCATTTCACCTCGTCGACTATTTGCAAAAACAATCTTCCCTCACGTATGGCTCCAAGCAACCCTTCCAGTTTCGGACTTGGTCACGTATTCTGATACCCCGCTCAGTAGTTCTGTGGTGGCGCCGTCAGAGGGTCGTCTTCTTGACTATTTCAGTGGCACTGATGTACTTTGTCGCCACTTGATTGGTACGCCTACGACGCTATCCATGCCCAGTTCTAGTATACGGTGTCGGCTGCTCGGATTCTCCACAAATCCGGCATGCCAGTCGTTCATGGTCCACATCCTGCTCAGAAACTTCTGAATTTGATTGTAGTTGGACAAAGTGGGAACGCTTTGCCTCAGTTGCTTTTTCCACCTCGGCACGCCACTCCTGCGAGTGCTGGCATTTTTCTATGTAATTGCTGCTGCTTGCTCTAAGATCAACGATTACGCTTTTAGTACCGCCTGATCTCATCCAGACGCTAGGGAAACATCTACTGAAGCCCTTTGCCCTGTTTGGACGACATGATTGCAAAAGAGCTACTGCGGAAGGCTCCAGTCCGGACAGGACTGGGACAATCGGAGGCTAATAACAACGAGCACCCAACAACATGGCATTTGGAGAAATGGGAGTGGCATGAGGACTCCTAGATATTCGATGAAGGACACTTCCCTGCACACTGCCGGCAATAGAGGACGTGTGGACTCGCAGCTCGGACACAATGCCGGGGCCTAAGGTGATGTAGTCCGTGCTTGAGCAGTGGTTCGAGGTCAGTCATTTACATGTCGTCCGTGCCGTCGTACCCTTCATATCTTCTAACTTCTGTAACACTGCTGGAGGCCGTATTGCTGGTCAGAAACTGAAATAGCACGTTATACGCGTAAAATGGCTCGTTCCACACATTATTTCTTTCTGGCACGTAGTAGTCATGGTACCATACGCTGGCCTCCCCCTGCAAGCAGTCCTCATATGACGCCTTGACGTCCGTAAGACATCTGTCTCCAAGCGACATAATATTGGCAGCATCACGATTTACTGCTTCTCGAACAAAGCTTTTGCTGACGCCTGTTCGTTTTTGGCGCGGTATGCAAAACTCTGGGGGATTCTGCACACCTACGAATGAATAGGCACCACCAGGCTCACTGTGGCAAAGAAGCTGAGCCACTCTACTTTGAATGTCACGTCGAGATGATCGTGTGTCGCTTTTCTCAGTTGCTTGGTCGCAGGCAATAGAAGCCATCCCCAGTCTTTGGCGTTGACAACTTTCTTCCACACGTCGTAGTGAGACTGCGCTGGTGGCAAGCCATCATACACATGTGCAGAGGCTTGCACGCTTTTCAGGTGCCTGGGGGCTGTTATTCTTTCATTCGTGAGCTTCCGTAAGCGGGTTCCGCGTAGTGGAGTGGCGAGCAAACAAGTACGCCAGAATTTCCGCACTACCCTTCCCTTTGGCTACGTTCATAGTTGTATTGGGACACTTTTTATTTGGTAGCTGTCACAGTACGTCCTTCTCGTCAAACATGCACGCAGTGAAGGAGAGTAGACTCTCAGCCGAAGAGAGTGTTGCTTCCGACGGCATCGTTAGAGGCTATAAGCCGCCGAGTAGAGTGACGTTTCGGCGAAGAAAGTGCTCCTTAGACGAGTACCCGAGGTGGTAAAGCGCCTGTTTGCGCTCCAGTACGTAAACGTGCAAATAACCGCGGTGGTCCACCTCGTCTGCTAGGGTTCCAACCACGCATTCCGGAAGCTGTTCGCGATTCCAGATATCTAGACTAGTATTCCATTCTCCAAGATTTCTAGCATGCACTTCGCTCACTATAGACAACTGAAGTTGAAGCTCGTTGAGAAGGTCACTGATTGCGGCGTGGAGCCGCGGTCTGTGCTCCCCTGAAATCGGAAAGGGTAGCAGGCAGGACATAATGTGCGGGGCGTCTCCGCGAAAGTACTCTTTCGTTTAGTAACGGAAACATATCTAGACAACAAATGTGCGGTTATTCGGAGGCGAGCGGTTGAGATTCGTGACCTTGACGTTCTGCCCAGTGCGTACCGGCAGATGTTTCAACGCCTCGTCAGCTGGTACTTGCGAGACGTCATGCAACTGGGTCGTGTTCCCCTTTGTCACGATCTCTTTCTCGGTAATTTCTTTCGGCTCGCTGATCAGCCTATCAATGCTCAGAACTTTTCATCTTGAAAACCATCCTGTCTTCAACACTGCCGTGTGTCTCTCTAGTCACACGACCCCCAGTAGGGGGGCTGTTGAGCGTCAGAATGGTATAGCTGCCCTCTTCCTAGAAGGCGCTTTGCACGAGGCAGCCCACCCCGTTGGGACTGTTTGTGGACTGGTGGGCCTTCAAGTGGGACGTGGTAATGAAGGAATCAAGAGCAAGCTGGATGGAGCACCGCGAAAAAATGTTTAAAAGCTAGCGCTGTGAAGCGAGACAGGGTCGTATTCTTTACGGGCGTAGGAGGAAAGTGGTGGGTCATCTCGCTCGCAATGCATGTGGCGCTGGCCTTTCCGCGCTCTTTGAAATTGTTTCGTGACTCGATGTCTTTCGTTGAGAATAGTGTTTTGAAGCGGTGTAGAGTTGCTCTACGGATAATCTGATGCAAGTCGATTGCGCAATCTCAGTTCCATGAGAACTGTGGCAGCTCAGGCTGTTAAGCATTACACACACATCAAGTAGTTCTGAGCTTACCTGCCAATATTCGTACGCGTACTTGTAGAAAGGTTGAGAGCAAAACTTTCGGTACCAGGTCTGGTTGTTTGTGAGCACGAGAGCCGCATTTGTAAACAGAGCGAGTACTCCATGCTCTTTCGCCCATATTGGCATTTGTCCAAGTTCCTAATGCCGACCTAGGTGGAGGTTTAGCCGTTGAGTCCCACATCGGGCAGGAGTTTTACGAGACATCAGGGTGGGATTAAAAACTGGGCCACTTGTGCATACCAGCAGTACGTAGATGGACCTGTTCCTAGAGTTAAACTGGCTTTTACTATTTCTTTGCCAGTTTCCTTCTGAGCCAACAACAGAAATTCCATGCCGCTATGACCGGGAAGAGCCTCCCCGAAGTGAGTGCTATTCTGGAGGCAAGAACGAAAGCAGTCTCCGATGCTGACCAGTTCCATCTGGGTGATATGACAAGACTCATCGCGCAAACGGTCCGTATCGGTCGTATCCCATCCTTTCTCACGGCGAATGAAGCATTTGAATTGAAGTTCGCCAGCACACAACGTGGCACAACTTTTCCTTGGTCAGGCTTCCAAGCTGACCACAAAAAGACCAAAATGGATGCCTTCTACCATACGACATTGGGAGCATTTCGAAAGGAGCACGCGGGCTCTGGTACTGCATGAGAGACATTCTGCGGGGATGGATGTTTGTAGCGCCGGACGGTGAACCATGATAGCATCGAAATAACTGTAAACACATTGAACCATGCCTGCCAAGAAATTCTCGAGAGTTCCGTTCGAGCTGTCGTGATGGATAGGCTGCAGCTGTATAGCCCGTCCGAATCAGACGTAGAACCCTTTCGGCTCGTTGTCAGGCTTCGAAAAATTGCAAGGAGACGTGGTTTCTGGTCGCCCTCCGCGGCAAAAATATTGTATTGATCACAATCAGAACTCTTAAACTGTAAGGAGGTACCTGGCGCGCCCAGGACGGTGGCGTCGGTGTCTCATATCGGGCGTCTGAGCGGGAGTGACTCGTATTCAGAGGGGTCCTGACAGGGTCATGCGGGGTATTTGCGGGGGTCTCCAGCTAGAGCCCCGACTCTAAGGACATCCATGGCCTCAGCTCCACGGCCGATGAGACCGAGTGGAACGTGAGGATCACATGGGGAAGTTTCTCGGTTGCTTCACAAGTATGCAAGTGGAGAGAGACGGCTAATGATTCGGAACGGGGGGAGGGATTGTGTAACGGAATTGCCGACACGGCGGCGGCGATTACAAATGCGGGGAAGAATATCACAGCAAAGGTAGAGAATGGAATCACTACAAGCCTTACATGACATCAAGGGAGGTGCAGTCATAAAAGTGGTATGGGGGACTCGACGGGTAAACTTGGTACGAGATGGGCTGTCGCATAGGGCGATGAGTTTCCGGCTAGGCCACAGTTGCAGGATGGAAGGGTTCAGAGTCAAATATTTTGCGGTTTGGAATCGTAGTCAGTAATCATAGCAGCTGCAATCAGTCCAGGTGGGAATATATGGCTAGGCAAATACATGGTATGGAACGTACAGGATTTGAATGACATAGTCACGTACTTTCACTAAAAGGTCATTTCTGTTGTCGTACTGAAACCTTCCCACCTGTAGCGCGGCTGCATTCGGGTGTGTGTTTGACAGGTAGCAAATCGTACACAAAACTGACTCGCATTTCGAGACTAGCCACCTACTCGGGTGCGGGCGTAGGTGGCGGAGGCAGCCCGGATTTTGGGTGTTAAAGCTCCGCTCGGACTGCACATCCTCCTACATTTGAGCCCCCAGAATTTTGCGGCCCTGTACTCATGAGCTAAAAGCTTGCTCACATACTAAAATGGACTATGCTGCGAGGGAATAGTATGCCCAGTCTGGGTGAGTGCAGTTCCAGTGCACCACAATCCGTGAGAACTATAGAAAAGGATGTCACCGTGCTGGCAGGATCGGGTACGTTTTTGTCCAGTGCGCCAGTAATTGGAAAGAACGAAGCGTTGTGGGATTTCAATCACCTTTCCGGCTGGCCGTATGTCGATCGTCTCAAGCTGTGTACTTATCACTTGCTCATGGCTTTTGTCAATGTTGCTGTGGCTGGTCGGGCGGCCTTGGCACTGCAGTTTGAGGTGGTTTAGATGACGACGCTTGTGAATAGGAAGGCTAGACGCTGATAAGTTAACTGGTTGCTAACGTGAAGAATGTCAAATACCTCTTTAATGTTAAGGAAGGGCACAGTCCAGCAACACGAGCTGTTGCCGATTGTCGGGGCGTTCTCCTAGGTCTCTATATTCTAATTTGAGTGGGTAGGTAGAACCAGACATATACGATAGCGACAACACAAAGGAGAACCGATTCGTCCCCGCATGTATAAAGAAGTGTAGAGTGACTTTCGGACCCACTTTGGATCCATTCATACAGTATTAGAGGCAAATAACCTCGCTGCAGGAGCGCGACTTTCGCTCTCGGACTGCGTGATTATATATCAGCGCGGTCAGGGCCGAGATAAATTCGAGAACTGCTCTGAATTCAGTAGGAGGCTGCAGAGATATACTGTCGTCGGCTCACGAACTCGCCGGGCACTCCTTGTCGCCAAATGGCACCTTCTATGAATCTCCAAAACATATAGCCGAAGCATCTCTTGGCCGCCGACATAGGAGAAGTGAAGGGAGTCATTCTGGGCCGAACTCGTTCGAGCGATCTCGTCGTGGAGTCCCCAGCTATACTGAAGTCGTCCTACTATGTGCACAGCTGCAGTTTTCCAGACCTTGTTCCTCATCTGGCTAACGAATCGGGTGAGTGACCCGCATGCACTGCTTTGCTGTTGCTGGTTGACGCTTCTCCCAAGGATAGATGCGAAAAGAGCGGGGACAATGCTGTCGACCCTTCTTCACGTAAAACGACGCAAAAGCCACCAATCTCGGTATATGACGTGCTACTTTCCTGAACTATTCATGGACCCGTCTTCTGCCGTTTTGGAACAGTGGAGATATGGCTTTCACAGCCAGAATGGGACAGGCAAGAAGTTAGTAGAGACGGGGGCAGTGAGGAGGAGGCCATGGGGCTATGGCTGCGGAATGCTATCGTCTTTTACATGAAAAGGTAGCCAATCTTAGGTGTCCGCGTGTTTGGCCCCTCCAGGTAGGAGATGGGTTCGAATCGTATCGCTCTCGCATCGGTCGCGTAATCGGCTCCCCATGTTTCGCTAGAGAAACAGGCCGCCTGATGTACAGCTCGCGACGCTATGCTACAAATGCATTAGGTAGACTTACCCTTCAGACAAACCCTAAAGGACTTGTACATATGGGTCTGGGATTGGAACCCGTGTTGAGAGGAGAAAACTCGTTAGAGACTGTGGCTGGAAGATGCCTTGGTCTTGGTGGAGGAGCACCATGCACCGGTGGATACTACTGCCACCAATACCAGATCAGAGCAGAGTTTCTGGCAGATCTGCTGAGAGGTGTCTGGACAGCAGTGAACGTGTGCGTAGAGCTTTCGAGGTATCGTCGTTTCGCGAGGAGGGATAGAAATTTTGATTCAGTATTCTGAGTTTTACCATGCAGGATCTAAGCTGTATGGAAAAGCGCCGTGGCCTACGCATGCAACAGTGGTGCCTCTCTGCAGGTTTGGGACCATGTCACGGAGCCATAGGGTACTCTGCGGTCTCCAACTTCAACAAGTTTCCAAGTGGGAGGAATGGAAACATCCATTCACACGTTCGACGACCGGGCTATTGGAGACTATCGAACTGCACATTGGAGATTACGACAACCCAAATTTGTGGCTCCATCTGTTTTGAAGAAAACCTGGCTCAAAAATACGGCGCTCTACTGAAAAGGCAACACCAAGTCAAACTACAGGCGGTGGGCCACTTAGCATGGTGTTTGGTGTTGTATTTGTTGCTCGCGCAGTAAGAAGATATGGAGGTCGAAGTTTTGGCGAACTGGGATCCCGAAAAATGATAAACTAACCGCTGCGTTTTCCTCACGTGGTCGGGTTCCCGGTTGTATCAGCTCGCACAGGTAGATACTTAGACCATAAAAGGTAGAAGAGTGGATGTGCGAAAAGTTTGACTCAACAGGACGAAACTCGCCGTACAAGGGCGTGCGTGGTTGCACAGAGCCCTCAGTCATAAATTCTACATTGTGTCAATACAATTTGAAGGAGTCCACTTTTCGAACGGTGTCTGGTAGCTTTCCGTTAGAGTGGAGAAACCTACTAGAGGTACTTCATGAAGATAAACTTTCGACGCGGGTTTTCAGCAGGATCGCTGGCGACCCGTCACCAAGGAGTGCATATATGGTCGAAAACGTTCCAATACGCGCAGGGCACGGAGCTTGCTGGGCAAAGATCTATGCAACACCTACGACGCTAAGCCCAGTTTCCAGGTAGCAGGTATGACTTCGCGAAACAACTGGTGAGGGAGACAGCCTACAACACGTCAAGCATGTGCACGATGGAGTCCCCACGCACAGGTCTGACTAGGAAGCCTCGGAAAGTTCGAACTGACCGCGAGAAAATGCCGCCGAGTAACCCGAGTGTTGCTGGCGACGCTGTCGTAGAATTTGAAGGCTGGACTGGAAGTCAATACGAAGACTTCAGAAATATGTCTAGAAACACCCGTCAGGATCTGCTCATAAGGCAAATCATTAGAGGACGAAAGAGTCGAATTCAAATCAAGAGAAAACATCCACCTCCTCGTGACTGTTGCGCATGAACAGATCTGCATTGTTATCACTTTTGCCCTTTCCATTCGACAGACAAGTACTCACATCTTAACAGCGCAGATTGTAAGTCCATGGCTGCTCTTTCCACGTCCGCAGAGTCCAGCTGGTTTTCCAAGCTTCGTGAGATACCTGCACAAACTGTTCCGGACGGAAATACTACGAATTTTGTCCTGCAAATGTCACTAAACACTTAGCTGAAGCAAAGATGTAGCGGATACTCCAATCGAGTTGGTTCTGTTCTCTTCTGCGGATAGTACACCATAAAGCAAGATAAGATTGCCCAAAGAAGGAGACGAAAAATAAATAATTTGTAGTCCTCAGCACGGAGCTGCGAGTTACAACTCTTCCTCGGGAATATTTTCAAATGAGCTTGGCGACAGCCAACTGCGTGGCCTCGTGTTGTGCGATCAACGCCACGCGCCGCTGAAGGATTCGAGTGCGCTCATCGCAATTTGCTCCAGCCATGCAGTGCGATTGACCTACGATAAGTTCCTCCACCCCCAGCCATCGTCATCGAAAGAGATGCACAGCATTGACTGGCACGAACAGACTCGGGGCTGTAAAAGAGCGTTTGGATGCCAAGGCTGTTTCCCAAAGCAGGGAGTTCGTTCTTTGCCTCGTACCTGACCCGTTGCACAGGAGCACCGGCCTACCTAGAGACCCGTGCACAGTTCTGTGCTGTTGCCGTCCTGGTCATCGTCTATCGAGGAGTTAATTGTTTCATGCACAAGGAGAAAACTATACGTTTTGATTTTAATATCCGGAAGCGCGGTAAGTAGATTCGCGCCGACTGCAATAGGGTCTGCCCCGGGGTCTCTTTCCTGGTGAGCGCCTCTCCACGTTGATCTCTGCTGGGACGCCGTGACAAGCTACAGAGTCCATGTCAGCATACACTCCACTGGAATCGTTTGTACGACGGCGGGGGAACGCGCTAGCCTGTCCACAAGACCGTTCATCCATCGAACCGGCAGTGCACAGTCCGTACTTAATGTAAAAGACCAGATGTACAATACTAGAGATCGGTGGCTACGTTTGGTACGGTGTGGCCTGTACGCGGGGCCACGAAGTAATCATAGTAGAAATGAAGTTATTAAGCCGTTTTGGGAATCTTCAACGGAGTATGGCGGAGGACCCATAAGGAAATTGTCGCGAGGCGAATCGATGAGCAGAGCCGGTGAGAGAACAAAATTTGTCCGTGCCAGGTCAGGAGTGAGTAATAGTCCTCGGAAGGTTTGGAATTGTAATCGGCAAAGCCTGGCTGAGTATACCCATGAATACCCCTCGAAATAATTTAGCCGGCTTGTACTTTAAGCAAAATCCCTCCTCCCTCGCTGCAAGTTGCTTCCCGAGACCTTGGGGGTTCTAATGGTTCATGTTAGCGTGCGGATGGTGCCCGTCACCAATTGGGATAAGTTGGGCCCTGGTGTGGCGGACTAATCAGTCTTAAAGTTTAACAATCTGAACCACGTAACTATCCCCGCCGCTTTCACCAATGATTTAACATACCATCATCTGTCCGCATGGTCCAGCAAATATGTACTGACAATATGCTATTCTTTTCATCACATAAGGGAATTGGAATGTCTTTGATGACCCACATCATAGGGCCAGCCGCCGCTGGCTAAATCAAACTCTGGTGATGTCTTTCTGCTCTCAAATGCCCTACTGCAGACAAATTGTACGGCTCTGGACTGGACGCACAGCATAGCACGCGCCAATAGCGTGAATCTCGGTACGAGTGTTTGCAAGGGTCCTTCTGGAGCGGTGCAGCAAACCACGGTGAAGTTTGCGCCACCGAAGCGGGTGTCCGGTATTTCTCAAAACGATTCGTTACCGCGAGCGCACTGATGCATCCCCTGGGGATCGCTCCTGTTCACCATGCTCATGCTTTGCATGTACATTAGTTGTCCACCGTTGTTGGATTTTGCCTACCGCCAACTTTTTTGGCCGCGGGGCCTTGCATGCGCCCTTTAGAGTCTCACGAACTCTGGTCAGCGTCAGTGCACTTCTGTATACTACTAACTCCACCCATGTCATCCCTCTACTGTTTGAGGCGGTGCCTTTTTGCTCTCGACACTTGTCAGTAATCACGGTCTCACTCTGTGTGTGCTCATGAGCGTTCGAAAATGCCGATCTATACTCGCTGTTCTTTTGCTTTCGCCGGCTATTTCGCATACGTAGGTCATCATTCGTCCTGGTCGGTTTTACTCGTCGTACTCAAAACCGCACTTGCGTACTTTGCGGTTCGAGCTTGTCGCGTTTTGCTTCTATCCCTCGTATGGATGCGCCAGTACCTTACTGTCCGCGCGTGACCACTCGGTTTCAGTGGTTTCCGCGGGCCGAGTGTAGAACTTATGTGCATGGTTATGGGGTCTCCATTCTGCTCTCTCCAGTCGCTGGATGTTCGCGTCGGTGTTTCTCCGACGCCGGAGTGCCGATCAGAATGGTAAACGCCGGTGAGTTCTTTGGTTCGCACTGAATGGTTTATTGGCCTACAAAAAAGGCTCTAGAGCCTCTTCCGGGCTGCGTACGAGGTGCTGTTCGTCTATAGTTTCGGCAACGAACAATAAAGACGCTCTCCGAGAGAAAGAAGTGTCGATTTGGACACATCTCTTGAAAATGAAATCGAGTCTGTCAACATTCGTTGGCCGACTGCAGATGGTGCAAGGCGGGCAGAAAGGGAGCGTATTCCTCGATGAGACTCCAGGATCGCCGCCTGGTGGGGGACATACCGGCTTTAGCGACAATGATATCAACTCATGCCCATTCGAATTGGTCGGTCAGTCCTCGACTTCAGTACAAGAGACAGCCTGTAAAAAATCCCCTTCATCGCGACAGTCAACGATATTGGCGAAGAGTTCGTCTCGTTTGCTCGTATTCAAAACAGTCGTCGCCTGTCGCCGTGGTGAATCGTCGAAAAGCGATGCTTAGAAACTCTCGATGGACAGTAACCGAGTCCTCTCTAGTATTGTCCTCTTAGCAGCGACGTTCTTCTCGTTTGGAATGAAGGGCTTAGAGTTCCAGTTGATACCTACTTCGTCGCTTTGACTGATTTCTGATGGTTCTGGCACAGAACGATGGTTTGCCCCGAAGTTGAGCCCGCCAGTGGGGCCGAACAATGACACGCGCTACGGCCGGAGGGGGGATCTACTTCGCATACCGTTGATCATGATCGCACGTCACTCTTTCGAAGGCTCTACACCCCCGCATTGTCTGCCATCAGAGAGAGATGGTACAGCAATGTTGTGCGCTAGGGCCCATTTACTGCCCCCCTCGCTGAGTTGCAGCAGACTGTTTGTCCCTTGCAAGTTTGGAGGAGACGAGGTTCATGAACTACAGTGCATGATCGTGTAACTTGATCCACGAGGCATGCGAAAAGATTGCTTGGCGACCGTCTAAAGTTCTTTGGCGCTACCGTTGAGCTTATCCGAAATTTCCCTATGGTCTGGACGGGATAAAGTTTCTCTCTTTGCTTTCACGACTGACGGTGCCCGTGGCCAATCTCACGGACGTGGGAATCATCTGTCCAAAGGATGCCAACCTGCCTCTTCGGTGGCCAGCTATTGTTGTCCGAGTACATATCCTGGAGGAGGACTTTATTCGCATATCGCCTGGGTTCTGATCCTTTGTTTGCGGGCATATAGCTCCATCTTAGTTAATATCGCGGTCCGTAGGTTTTTGTCAGTGTTTCGGTGAGTAGCATGACTGGTCCAATACATTTATCCAGCTCGAGACGGTAGACATAGTCCAATCAGTTTGCGTGCGCGCTGCACGTGAATGGACGCGCGTGAGCGCACGATCGCCGCTTTCCGTCTTTAGTCGAGGGCTGTAATGTCGGAAATGAAGCCTCATGCCTCGATACGCCCCCTTAAACTATTCTCATGTATCCTGCACCGTTAGGTACGTCTCTATAAGGCTTTACGGAGTTCAATCTTCGACGATGAACCTGTCTACGAAATAGCAAAGCCTGAAGGAATTGCACACATGATGCGAGAACTATTTTCAGTGTTTACCGAGGGTAATCAGTGTCGCTCTCCTCCTACTTGCGGCGGATGGGAATAAGCTGTTCCGGCCACTCATGACCGTATCTTCATTGGTTGCGGGAGAAGTATCGACTCGAGACTATTCGACTGGCACAAATCACAGTTCTAGGCACAGGCTCTCTCTCTCGAAAAAAGTTTATTCTTTAAGCCATGAAAACATTCTCGCAACTACTACCAGTCGCTGGACAGTATCCGTTATGTACATCGACTCATGTGTACAGCTGTGTTCCCAATTGATTGAGTGAGCAGTTCTTGAAACTTCCTCTTCATGTTAAAAGCCAGAGATGTTTGTCCGCTTCGGTAACTTTTAAGAAGTGCTCCTTAAGTAGTTGCCAGTTCAAATGCCTGCGCAATATTGTTCATCGTAGCAAAGAGTTTTCATTTAGCCACGAATCACAGCTTTAGCCTTGTAGGGGCTGGAAAATTATAGGCAGTGATTAGATAAACCTATGATATTGAGCAACTTGGTAAAAAAATGGCAGAAGAAACCCCTCATTTTTGTCGATGTGTTGCCGGCATTACGTGGTAGATATTTTATGTATCCCGATCATAGGTCCGTCCAGCGACAATCTGTTCCAGTCACATTTCAACTAGTTCACGAACAAGTCGGCGCTGGGCGGTCCTCTTTGTCGTAGGCATAGTCGACAGTTGACACATTGCCGTCTATTTACAGGAGAGGGCACCTCGCAGATGTCTGCAGAGGCTAAACAAGCGGTCAGCAGATAAACTAAGGACAAGATAAATAACTAGTTATGATTTCTCTCTAGTAATGCTGCACATATATGCGTTTTTAAACACCGTCTTGATCGCTTTTACGGCAAAGAAAGTCGATGAAAGGAAAAGCATTGAAACCCGCGATAGGTACTCGAACAAACTGATCCCCTCCCGACATCCTCAGGTCCACCATACCAGTGCTGTTTTGGAGTTCTCTTCTATCTCCGATTTACTCAACATTCACCGGCGACCGACTGACATCAAGGTGGCGAATAGCCGCAAATCCCTCCTCCGCTCGATGGTTTTATTCATTGCGCAAGCCAAACTTGTCTGTATCCGAAGTGATGACTACATGTGCCCATCTAGCCTTACGAGCAAACTGTCTCCCGTCCAACCGGCCTCAGCTGCTCCGAACCGGCCTATTTTCAAAAATAGCTCATGCCTGCCGTCCGTGGTCTGATTTCTGCTCTGGGCAGACTCTCGAAGTCGTCGAGACCTTCCGAAGATTGCCAAGAGAGACGCTTACAGCCCATCAAAACATTCTGGCCAACGCACTGATCATGTCACTCTCCAAGGCGGTCCAAAGAGTACGGCACTGGTTGTTCGCAACCACAATACACTCAGAACGACGGGCATTATCTCAACGAAGTATCTTGGACATCTACGAGCAGACCGCGAAGAGGTCCATCTTGTGCAGCTGATGTACAGGAACCATCGATCGCCCTTCTCTGAAATGGTTATTCAAATTACTGCACACCTACGACCTATGTAGTACAGTAATGATGTGTCCCAGCGGCGCCCGCCAATCTGGGCAGGAGTGTGCTGTACACATGAGAACCTCGACCCCGTGATCGCCGTGGGAAAAATTTTGGTCGCTTCGTACTACACTTCTCTCCTCAATATTGGTACACATCAGTACTCTGGATAGTTGGGATTCTAGTGAATTGATGGCCGGCGCCAAGTAGCGACACCGGCGCCCAACTTATTCGTACATTCCTGGCACTGCAGTCGCCCAATAAACGATTCCCCGAAAACGAGTGCTTGGTTTTTGGTGACGGAAGAGTGTTGGCTCTATCTCGACGCTATCCATCCGCTGCCACTGGCACTCCTTACTAATGTAGGATCACTTTCCCTGCTGACTGTAGCGCTCTGCCCTAGTGCAGTGTCAGGGGGGGTGCACAACCTCGTAAAGTAGTACTAGGTACGATGTGTAAGGAAACAAGTAAATCTTGAATTTCGAGGGACCGGCCTTTGCAGGCAAAGCGTTACTACGCGCGGGGAGGTAGAGTTAAAGATATCCCAAGGTAAAGGAAAGATCCCTGCAAGCAGGTCGTACCCGGACGAGAACGATCGCCAAAAAGAAATAGTCCAAACGGTGGTGTGACGCCAAGAAGGTGACTGAGGCCTGGTTACGGATAGTATCCAACTGGATGGATAGTATCCGGATGAAGGGAATCGCTGTGGTGGCATGCTCGCAACGAACATGCTTGTGCAGAATCGCTCTGATGGCGTGCCCTACAGCGGCGTAGGTAAGGAGTTATGCTTCGTGCTTAGAGTCGTTTGCGACTATCTCAGGAAGTTGCGCGACCGACAAAGATCGTATAAAGACTTAATAGTGTACAGCCAAGGTGGTGCCCTACAAGTAGCGATAGGAGTACCGACCTCCGGAATGCTCGTCGGGCACGCAGAGGGCGTAGCCCGTAGTCGAACTGGAGTTCGGGAAGGCGCGCGCTAGAAGCCTACCAGCAAGGAAAATAGCTTAGCGTGACGCGTCAAGAAACGAATGCGGTAGAGTCTCACCGAGAGGGGCGTAAAGCCTCGAGGGAAAATCTCGATACGGTCGCTTGTACCGATATGGCGTATCGCCAGAGACAATTTGCTCGCTTGAACGGATGGGAGGGCGGGGGAGACAACCCAATAGCCGGCGGACGTGTGCCAAAACTCCATAGAGTTTAGAATCAACCACACCCTTACCGGGGAATTGGTTTACAATACAATTTAGTGTTGACATACATATACATGCCAAGTCCTACGACGGCGGCTCATCCGCACCAGTAAATTGCAATTACAACTAAATACCACAACTAAAACTACAAATTACCCTTCCACGTGGCAGAGAATGATAAATAAATCAAATCAAATAAATCAAATCACAGATACATTACCACGCACACGTGTGCAACTTGGGTTAGTATAGTGCCTAGGGCAGGAGCGCATGCCGTCGTATCAGTGACTGACACTGTTGGCCACCAGCCACGTCGCTTGTACACAGTACACATTCCAGCTACAGTAGTGCTGTGGGCCTAGCCCAAATCGGAGACTCAGTGCTCTACACTGACCACCGGTATGTCGTGCTGATGGGCATAGCCGGTCCGGCTTTACGGCCCAAACCACGTGGTCACCTCCCCTTACAGCTCCGCGGATCTCGAAACATCACTCCTGCCCCATCGAATTGTCCCTCTTGACATGCACGCAAATCCTCGACGCGATGATGAATATCTTCCGCCCTTGCGTATCTCCCGCTGTTTCGACAGATTTCTTGCGATTTGACCAGGTTGTTGCCACCATGAATGCTGATGCCCCGAGGAACCTCCGCATTTGCGATCTATGTCCCAGGCTGCGGACTCACCATCCATCACTTTTGCAACCGTCCATTCCCGACCCCTAGGATTTTCATAAGGCCTCCATGAGAGTCTAAAGGATAATCGCTCTATCTACAACAGAATCCGCGTGCCCGTAATATTCTCACTGCACCTATAGATGCACAATCACGGCGCAATCCGATTCGTACACTCAACAGGGTAGGCACCCCTGCACAACCAGCGCTAGGCTCCCCCCGGTGAGTGCTTTATAGCTATGCCCGTACGAGTACTCCACAGTGCGATTGGCGCATGGAGTTTCTCCAGCCATCAACCTGTTTCTATATAGGCCCACATCCCTTCCATTCAATGTCACTCTTCCTATCATCTCTGCTTGGCACCGGCTCCTATGTACTCGCTAGTCCCCCATGCCGAATGTCCCTCCTGCAGTTGCTGACCTTACCGATTCGACGCTCTATGGGGCTCCCTGTGCACCTCCTCTCACTACACTAGGAGTAGCATCCAACGCCAAGACATGGTTCATCATCGCCTGCGGAGGAATATTCGATTACGCACAGTTCGCATGTCGACTCGGATTTTTCTACGGCTGTTCATACAGCTCGCCTTAGTGGAGACGGAGTAGCATCAAAGGTACACTATCGTTGTTTTCGTGTGCCGGGAAAAGTGGACTAACCGTATCTCCGTGCGATTGGTCCCGTCGTTGGACAAAACGCAGAAACTACAGGGGAAGACTACCTGGTGACGTATACTGCTGTTTTAGAAGTTATCAAGTCAACTTGACCACAAATGAAAGCTGCAGTCCTCGAAGACGTCTCGGAGGATAGGATCCAGACACAGTATTATTATCGGTCGATTTAGGACCATACCCGGAGTTTCATAGACACCCAGGAGGCTAATCTTGTAACAAGAGTCGGTTGAGTTGTTCATGCGGCCTTTGATCGTTCGCAACTTTTCCCTTTCCGGTTGCTCTACGTTCAACAACATCTACTACCGCAAGCTTTATCTTTTCTCTAGTACCTGCACGCTTCTTACTCTCAACGAATACATGCACCGGTAGAGAGACGGTAGCTGCTTCAATTCGACCAGGCAGTCATCACAATTACCAGACTTCTGGCAAAAGAACTAAGAATTTAAGGCTTCCCTCTTGCCATTCGTAAACGAACGATATCTCCGAAATCTTGAGTTTAGTATTAGTAACTGTACGAGATTAGCCTTGATCACATACGCTCAAACTCAAACCAATCGAAGGAACTACCTATACATTTTCGAGAATTTAACCGGAACTTAAAGTCGTTATTCACAATGGGGCACATCACTGTGCGCCCCCGGTAGCTGCACAGAGGTTTTGGTACACCTGTCGAACAGCAATACCAATATGCGTGCTGTCTTATGTATATCTATTCTATAGAGCAGTGCACCTCTAATTACCTCAGGGTAGCGGAAAAGATCTGGTGCCGTGGGGACAGAGGGTCGGTTTCAATCAGCGGTCGATTCCACTGATCCAGGTGCTATTTTAGGATGTTCGGCCGCTGGTTTCGTTGGCAGAAATACTCCGCTCCAACTAGGATGGACCTGAACGGCCCAGTCGCCTTGGACTAAGTATTCCGTCTATTCGGTGCCTTGAGTGCGTGTTTTTGTCGATACAACACACCTGTTGTGTAGTCCTAGTAGTTTTGCAGAAAGATAACGTAGAAATACACCTGTATTTCGACTCTAACAACGAGCGCACGGGAGCTCGTGTCCTTCCA
>JAUKWC010080603.1:0-30396 GCA_032356245.1 Endocladia muricata
TCCACGTACTGGTCAACCGTGCAACTCGCACGCGTGGACGACTGGCCGGCAACAGTGGTATCTTCCCTCCAGCATGCTCATGGCCGTGGCGGCGAGCGCTAAAGCACATGCAGCCTGGCGTTTTGCAGGTAACTGCCCTTGGCAACCGGGCAGATACTATGCCATGTTTGCAACGTTTTATGCCGCATTGTTCCGCAACAGATGTCCCGGTATGGTTGTACTATTGAGGGGACGTTCTGTGAATCCGTGAATGAGGAGATGGAACTGTCTGGTGAAGAGGGTGGCGAGGATTTATTAGCTTCCGCCCCTGGAGTAGCCACAATCGTCGTGAAGGTGGGTTCAGAGGACGAATTTTATATTGTTGCACGAAAGGTATGGTTTTCGGACAACATCTCCAGTATTCTTGACAGTATTGCCAATTGCTACGTTGCACGAGCAGACTCAAGCTAGAGACCGTATGAACTTTGCAATGGCGCGTCTGCCCTGTCCCGGATTCCAGCCACAACTCTGGATTCTCCCCCGCGCGCTACTTTTGGAGCAAAGAAAGAGTTGCTGTCGCCGCACAGACGAGAGAGAAGCACGGAAACCGTACTTGTATGTAGGTAGCTCACAAAACGGATTCTAGTTTTCTCGTGTGTTTAATTGTAGTGCAGAGGGAATGGCGTGTCGCTTGGAGGGGAAGGGTTCACGTATGACTGGCCGTGCTGTAGGGTTTCCGAAGAACGTGTTTACGTAGAAGCGAGGGTACAGTCAGTGGAGCTAAGGAATGAAAGGGGGGATGAGAAAATTTGACCGCTCCACGTGAGCTTTCCCAATGACAGCTCATGCCTTGCAGAGGCCGACCCAGGGAGGAGCAGGACCTTGACACCCTCGACGCTGGAGCCCTGGGAGCGGGACCAGATATTATGTGCGATTTATATTCTCATCTGTAGACCACGACAAGCACACGCATTGCAGAGTGTCATCAACACCGTCGATTAGTCGAATACAATCTATGTGCCGAACGAAGGCATACTCGGTAGGTCGCATTGATTCATGGCCATGCGTACGGAAGAGAGGCAATACCTCGCCCACCCACACAGTGTCTGTGTGTTATTCATGGTCAGCGGCCAGGAGTACCAGGCTGAATCGCTGCCGCTTCGTCGGGCCGGAGCTGCTATTTGCATAAACGCGCCGAATAAAATGTTTCTGCATTTGGTCGGGTCGAATTACACTCAGGTCGGGATTATAGTCGTTGACGGAACGACAGAAGCCGCCGAGGACGTCACCACTTTTGACGATATTAATTTGGAGATTGTCATATATGTGGACTGAATGCTGCGGGAGATGCTCGGCGCGAACAAGATCCAGCAGCACAGTGTTGCCCTCGTCACCAAGCTGGGCAAGAAGATCGATGCACATGTAGTGAGCTTCTCCGCGTAGTGACAGGAGCATTGCAGCGGTGAGGCGACCTTCTCCCTTTCCGAGAAGCGGCATGGCGAGGGTTCTGATGTGAGCGAGCTCGCGGAGGTACATTCTCAATCCTTCACTGACGAGACGCACCCCGTGGCTGGAATTTTGGTTCTTCTGCAGGGTTGTGAGCGCACGCGATTGCGAGGCACAGCCAAGGTGCGTTCGAACGGCAGCGAGGTTCTCGGAGTGCTGAATTCGGCGGACTGATTCGTTAATGGCTGTTGCCCTTCGCTCGGAGGTGTGGCGATAGTCTTGCTTGAATGCAGTGTGAGTGTGTTCATAAACACTCGCATCTAGATGTTTCAGGCCTCCATAGTTCTGGATGTCATCTGGAAGGTGCGCGAGGAGATGAAATTTGAGGGTCTCGAGCTTGGTGGGGTGGTGGTCCCCAAAGATGTGGAGCATGGAGTTTTTATACTTAATGACATGATCCTCTAGGTTTTGAACCTCGGAGAAGCTCCAGCGCTTCTTTAGTCGCGGTGTCGAGCTGAGTATTCGATTGTCTGAGTACTGAGCGCAAAAAGATGAGAGGGGCGCGGAGTCAGCTTCACCACATCGACAGTGTCTGCTTCCTGCGATAATTGGAAAGACCATGTCAACGGACCTGCAGTGTTTGACCTCCAACATGCCACGGACTCCTTCATTTGTGTACAGTCTGTTCAAGCAACTGCCTTTTTCGGCGGCGGTGGAGTCGACGTATAGGCTGGGACCGTACAATTCCCTCTGAATGGCAGTCAGAACCGTGTTGACTCCGCGAAGCAGAGCTGTGCGAGTGGTTCTGAACCGTTTCCCACTGTTTCCGGCGGAAGCTTGCGCCGTGAATTGCACGGAGGAGACGAGCCTCAGTACTACGCAGGTCTCCATTAGCTTGCAGATGCCGAGGTGGAAGTCGTTTAGCAGTTCGAAACCGAAAATGGAGCGCATGTCGAGATGAGAACTGGATGAAAGCAGGGGGGATGTTTCCAAAAAAAATGGCAACCTCCGCAAAGAGGAAGTGGCGAGTGTTTGTTGCGGCTGTGCGGTGGCAGCTCGTCCCTGAGCCGGCCTGCCTTGAAACGCAAGAGCAGCGTCGGCGGCCTCGAGGTCGGCCACTTTTCTGCGAAGCAGGATGGTGGCCTGCATGGTGCGTGGCGAGAATGAGGCGGACAAGGTGAGGAGATTTCAAGGTGCTTTGCAACCGTGGCAGGGTTGGCTGTTTTTTGTGCCTGATCGAGTGCCGACGATGCCGTTCGCCTTGGGTTTGTCCCAATAGTACCTGGTGAGGACTGGGTGCGATTTCCAGAGACGTTGGTACGTATCTGAGCATGTCCAGCCTAATAGGGCCTTTTCATACAGAGACGGTAGCAGAGAGTGCAAGGCGAAGTGTAGTATGGGGAGTTTGGTGTCTGGTGCACGAGTGTTCGAAGAAGGTGGGAGGACGTCAAAGTCTCCGTCGTTCACGGTGGCAAGGAGCTGGACAGGAACATAGCAAACGACGATGTGCCCGGACAATATGAAGTGTCGGCGGGAAGCGGCAGTGAAGTTCAGAAGAGCTAAGTGCACGGGATTCATAACGAGGGCGCCGTCCTTAAGCGTAGTGGTGTATTTATCCGTATAGATCTGTATGCCATCTACAAACGAGTGGGTCCCCGACGCCCTGGTGCCCCAGATGATACACTCGAGCTTGCTATCCGTGACTTCTTCCGTGAGGTCTTGACAAACTCGTCAGTGGACGTCAGTCTGCAGGGGATGCGCGAAGATATGCGTGCCGCGCTGCGGGGGATCGCGACAACGGCGGAAGTACCAAGACTCTGTGTTCGCTTGCACTACTTTTTTTCGCATGATCTCGACAGGGCCCTGAAAGTAGGGAGTCTCGAAAGACGTATCGCTGTGGTTCAAGACAAGAGTTTCGGAGAAGATCTGATAGTGAAGCTCCTTCTCGGCAACAACGATTGCGAGGGAGCGACGCTCTTATGAGGGAGCGATGCTCTTATGAGAAGCGAATGCGGTCTCCAAAGTGCGCGTGAGAGAATTTGGGATCCCTGAGGATAGACATAATCACGTCGATCGTGCGCACGCCGGCAGTCCTCTCTACTTTGACAAGAAAAATTGCAATAGATTGTACGAGGCGGTCGGTATTACTTGTTCACGGTTATGCATCAGGCTGACACTGGAATGGGAGGAAGGGAGAAAGAGGCGCCGGAGCCTCATCAGAAAGGGCATCATCAACGTAGTGGACATGAGTTTCTGGGGCTGGTGAGCCCTGCGGCGGAGTATGGACGAGCTCGGGCGGTCAGTGTGTCCGAAAGTGACACTGTTACTCGTGTTTGGAAAGGAAGTAGGCGTAGGAAGACGAGTAGACGCGGTGCAGGTATTTGCAGCGCATATTAAGGGCCGGCAAGGATGGCTGCAGCGATAAGGGGTGGCGTGGGGAGTGGGAAAACTAAGGTGTAGGAATTTTTCCACGGGTGTAGATTTCGCATTATTTTCACTGCGAACAGGACGCAAGGTCTGGTCAGGAGCACTCCCGCGTTCGCGAAACCTAGTGCCGGTCTCGTACACGCGGGAGTGGTCAAGGTGGAAGACGGGGCCTGTAATTCGGCACACACGCACGCTGTTGGCTGTGTCGACGAGAGAAGATCATACGTGCTCTGACGGGTACTATAACGAGAGGTGGGAATCGAAAAGTAGTGATACTATAATATTCGTAATTGAAAGGTTTCCGAAGTTTCGTACTGTCTAGGGTATTTTCACCGAGGGTATTTTCAAGGCACGGCGGTGAAACTATGGAGCCCAAGAACCTACCACAGGCTCTATTAAGACCGTAGCGACTCGGGACGCCACCACGCAAAATCTGCAAAGTTCCCATCCCGCCAACGGAAAGTACTGAGCGACAGTTTTTCCCCGTGATGCTACGGCGCTCTCCGGGAAGGAGCGCGTATTCGAGAAGGTATTCGCACGGGCGGGAAGCGTCTGAGCGGGATAGGATGCGTCATTGAAGAGTGGTGATACGTGTGATGTGTGATGCGATGCGGGGAGTGCGGGCTGCTGGAGGTGGAGAGGGTGAGGGAGGCCAGGTGATGGTGTGGTCTGGTCTGCATACAGGAAGCGTGGTGGGCGAGATGGGTGGTGTCGTTGAACATTGGCGAGACGTGTAACTTGCGACATGGTGCGGAAAGTGCTGGCTGTTGGGGGTGCGGTGAGATGCAATGCGGGGAGTGCGAGCTGTCGGAGGTGAAGAGGTCTAGTCAATGGTGGTGGTGGAGTGCGGTGTACAAACTAAAAGGGAAGGAGCGCAGGACGAATGGCGTCATTGAAGAGTGACGAGGCGTTTGGTATTCGATGCGATGCGGGGAGTGCCGGCTGTTGGAGGTGAAGAAATCGACGCTGTGCTCGTGGTGGTGGAGTGTGGTTGACGAGCTGGAAGGGAAGGCAGGCGGGACGGGTGGCATCTTTCAAGAGTGACGATACGTTCGGTATTGGATGCGATGCGGGGAGTGCGGGCTGTTGGAGATGGAGAGAGTGACGGAGCGCGGGTGATTGTGAGGTGTGGTATACAAACCGGAAAGGATGGTGGGTGGGATGGGAGGCGTCATTCAGGAGGGGCGAGGCGCCTGGGGGCCAATGCAATGCAGGGAGTGCCGGCTGTTCGAGGCAGAGAGAGTACCGGAGTGCGGGTGACGGTCGAGTATGGGACTTAGAACGTAGATCCGTCTGAATACCTCAGAAGGACTATTCATGTAGCAGTATAGAAATTTTGCAGAATGCAACCGGACTTTCAGCACGCGCAGTGAACGTTTGACTTAATTTCAGTAAGTACACTGCGCGGCTGTACTTCTCGCAGTTACGGGTGCAGCAAAGCTGCATTTAGAACTGCGAGAAGCGCCGTTGTTGGGCACTAGAACTACGAATGGACTCCCACACGACGCAGTACGCTGCGTAGTGTAACTGCATCCTGGACTTCCACGGCCCACAGTATATCAGCTAGTGATACTATACACGGATTTCCACCAGGTGGACGTCCGAGCCTAGCAAGGCTAGACCCGGAACTGCAAAATGTGTAGTAAACGACGGGTACTATTAGAACTCGTACTGCGCTCAGTGGACGTCCACACCCAATTCCGGAAACACAGGCGCAGTTCTGCCGAGAACACCTTCACTCACAAGAATATGGACGCCTTTTTCGCTATACTCGACGTACTGCTTCCCGAGACCAGCGACGAAATCATCTTCTGTAATGGATTTCAATTTTGCTTGTGGCTGTACTGCCAGAAGCATCACAGTCGAGAAGTGTACGACCACGGGAGTAGCGGGGCCAGCGCATCGAATTTCGGGAGGCAGAACGACCCCGTGCTTAGCACCAAGGACCAGCCAGTGGCACATGTCTTTGCCAGACGATATTGCACTAGAAACCTGCGAATGAGACGATGCGTCCCCGCACGGGTCCCACAATGGGCTGCCCACTTGCGGAGGAGGAGATTAACGTCCAAGGTGCAGCTCGCCCTGGCAGGCTACCATGCAATGCGAGTGTGCAGATAAACTGTGCGGATGGAATCCAGCGAATGGAGCCCGGAGAGGTGCTGAGAAACGATGATGAAAGAAATCCTCGGAAAATGCTTCGACTAGACCAAACAAGAATCAACCACACGCGGGTGCTGGTGGCGGAGTATTCGACAGTAGCGGACCTTGTCGTGAACCTGCTTCGTGGTATTTGCGCACCAGAAAATGCATGCGTACGGCTCCCAAAATATGGCTATTTCGTGGGGAGCGTTGAGGGTGACAAATGCGTCTGTCATCCCCGGCTGGGCTTGATTAAGGGGTTTCGCAAAAGCGTGTTGAGCACCGCGTGCGAAGTTGGTGGCTCTTCGCTGGTTCTGTAGCTTGCGGCGAGGTTCTTGGCCGGCGTAAACGGCAACATCTGTGCGAGAAGCAGGAACTGGCCTTCGGATGCTCTCGGTGGTTGTCCCCGGGTTGAATGTCCACTGGACTGCGTAGCCCGGTTGATTACGGGCTAGGCCGGGGATCCCAAGCTTTTCATGCCCTACTTCCGGGTGTCGGTCGAAACTGGTTGGCAAAGAACTGAGATCTCCTGGACAAACCAAGCCTCCTAACATTGAGAGCGGTGCAAGCAGTGAAGAAATGAGTGGTCGTGCGTCCGTCGACGTTGAGGTACGAATGTGTGGGACTCACAATGTTTGCGGACCGGGTGTCTTATCAGGAGTGGAAATCCTCCCCGTCGACGGGATGCTGCAGTACGCCACTTTGCGTCAGCGCGTGCAGGAAAAGACGAATGTCTTTACGGGCGGGTCGTTGGGGTAAGCAATCAATAGTTCAACCTGGGAGACCCTCTCGTGGAAAGGCAGGATGAATCCCGTCAGCGTCGAAGACACGAGATTTGTACCTAACCTTCTCCATTCTGTTTGAGCTGGTTTGTGATACACTCACATTGCTTCCGTAGGGATGTAAGGGAGCGAAACGCAGGGTCTTCCGGAGGACGAGGCACAAATGTGGAGTTTTACAAGGAACGAGTTGATCTCTCGTTGAAAATTCGACGCGCACAGGATCTTATTACAATACGTGGGATGCATGAGATTTTGAAGGGCAAGGGGCTATTCGGAAAGTACGGAGAAAAGTTTAGCATCTCAGTATGTGGTAGAAGATTGTGATCTACCTCGCAGAAAAAAAACAGTCGGCATTCCCTGCCAGTGCAGGAGCCAATTACCCCCAGTATGCCCGCCCATGGATACTAGCGGGAAAGACTCCAAATCATCCCAAAGAATGGTCGCCCATGAGATTGGGCGATCCGTGGGCCTCTGTAGCGGAGCGAATTCGATTGAAAAGTAGCGACAGTTTGCACTCGAGGGGTGTTACTAACGGCAGGGGCTGGGCTGTACTCAGTTGAAAACACACGGAGAGATAGATACTGTTTTGCAGATGCGATATCGGACAACCATCTCCTCACGTTCTATGAAACGAGCAGATCCGAGCCCCCGCCACTATTGATGTCCTCCCCGCGCGTCAGCTTCGTAGATTCTACAGACGAGAAGCTCTACTCTCGTGCCGAACGCTCAGAACTGCGTCTTTCTGCGCGCCACACCGTTTACCGTCGACTGTACCGGTGCAAAGTACTTCGGCCCTCGTGTCCCTGCCCGTCCTCAGCTATCACGTTCGTCTCTCCTTGTTTCCGATCTCTACCATCAACTGTGCGCTCTCCACCGCTGACAGTTTCTACGTTGTTACCTGCGCCTTCACACTATGGACTATCTTTTCCGTCATTCCCATCATTCGCCCCTTCTTGCAACTGGCGTATCTTTAAAACACCCAAACAGCTTCCTATTGCAACCTCCGACCCTAAATCCGTCACGTCTGCCACAGAGTCGCAGCTCGGGGTATGACTACAGCCTGGACCACAGCCGGTACGCGCCAGGCCAGGTGCGCCCTACTTATGTCCCCCGTTCACCGCTAGAGACTTGTTACGGGGAGAGTTCCGATGTGGATACGGCGGAGGTGGGAGAGTATTCTATGTCCTGTCGAAATTTCTCGAAGGCCAAGTACGATTCCACTAAGGTCAATGTTTATATTGGGCAGACTCCACAGCTGCAGCCCGTCACTCTTGAACGCATGAAAGCCACCAGCGGCGGCCTCGAGGCCAACGTGTCTGAGTGTGGCCACAAGTACCACCTTGGCGCCATGTCAGTCACCTTGCGATGCAACGGCCATTCTTTGCTACAAAATCACCCAGGACGAGACCAAGAAGGACGGCACGGTGTTCTGTGAAGGCGTCAGGTATGGTATGTTGGAGGGCCTCTATCACCCCCAAACCGCCGTTACCCTGAATTATGAATACGGCGTTACGTGATAGGCTCGCCACTCCCTCCGCGTGCGCCCCGTCCGCTGTACGAATGGTTGCGGCATGGCGGATACGGAACTCATATCTGACGTGCCCGAGCAGAATATCCCCGCCAGACTACTAGATATCTACAAGTCCTTCCTACGTAAGCTTAAGAATGTCACCGATTTTATGCGGGCTCTCGTCGGCAAGAACGGTGCAGACTTGCTGGCATTGAGTCAGAAATGGACTTGAGAGGCTATGACGAGTGCCATTCTGTTACCAGCGACGGGCCCTTCTGCAACCCCCCGATACAGACGCATAGCCATGGTCTTTCTCCGGTCGGCATGCGTCGTGAAAGTGCTGAGCGACCAGACCTTCAATAGCATGACGTCTGAAAATCCCGACGTCACGCCCCACAATGACGGGAACCTTTAGTTCGAGGGCCCTAAGTTTGTATCTGTATTCGTGAGTTCTGCGTGGTGGTTCGTCAACAACCCGGACCGCGACTGAAGGTTTGACGAATAAATCATCCATAAGTGCGCGTGCATCCTTTTCCGGGTCGTGCGAAAATTGGTCGGTAGATATGGTAAGCCTAAGATCATGAGTCGGGACGACTTTCCAGGGACTAAGATTTCGCAATCTACAGTTCTCAAAGTTTCCGTTGAAGAGCCCCACCTCAACCAGACTCACCCCTTTTCTAGGAGCGACAACGACTCTTGGGAACATCTGGAGAAGAGCAGCAAAACCCACGGTATACACTTCGCGAGGAATGTAGCTGCGCACCTTGCTTCTGGGCGCAGGAAGAAGACAGCCTCGGCCCACTTTACGACTCCAGCTGCTGTGTCTGCTACGTGCTGCTCTTTACGGCGTGCTTCTACCTCCTACGTGACCGTATCTGACCTTGCATTGGCTGCGTGTGGGGATTCATCAATGGTGGCTGACACGAAAGCGCCATTCAAAAACAGAGCGATTGACCCGTTATCACGGTCAGCCCCTCGACTTGTCGAGGTCGTGGAGTCGGAAAAGTTCGGCAAAATCAAAAAGGCGGTGGGATATTGAAGACAACCGGTCGTGGCAAAAGCCAGGGTAAAGAAGAAGGATGACAACGAGACTGAGAAGGCCATGGAAACGCAAACACGTATGGGCCATGGTCAAGGTGGTCCGCCGATCGTCGATGACAATATTCCAAACCAGCTACAGGTCGACACTCCCTACGGCATCCCAATCTTCGATCGTATCCTGGAACCTTCGGGTAAACTAGTATACATGGGACTGTCAGATCACGACGAAAAGGCCTTACGGTGGGTGATGACGGATGACCCGTGCCGTATGCTCTGGATGCATCCGATCCAAATACTCGTTGTGCATCGAGTGTAATCATACCTCGCCTGCGAGTACCTCGTAGCTATACACCAGGTTCAGATATTCATGGCGTGCTATGCTCACTCTATCCAGCGTGTGGGTAACGACCAGAGGTCGGAATTCTGGAAGCCGAGCCGGCTTGAGATGCCCTTGTGATTGACTACACCAGACGGGGATGGGAACTGTAAGAGTGGGCATGTCCATGTTTAGAAGCAGGAGGCTGAGGCGCAGTACCTCGACTACGCCTCTCCTGAGAACTTTACTGCCTGTACCGCCATTCGGCGCAGAAGCCCTTAGCCCCTGACATTCACGCCCCAGCCTATTGTTTCCTCGGTAGAGAAGCTCGTTTTATGCATCGCGAGCACACTCAACAGGAGGAGTGCCCCAAGACAGCGTCCGTGTTTGCGGAAATTGATGCGGACGTCAACCGGGTGCAGTAGCGCAGTAAACCTTCCAGCCGTACTGCACGCTTTGGAATGCCATCAAATGCTGACTTCCACGGCATTCCGAAATGTGGAGGTAGTGTAGGACGGCGGTTTTTGGCGTGGACGCCAACTTCCAAAAAGAAATTGTTTTGAACTGCCGCGTCCAGTGAACACCCGCATCCACTAGTCGCAGTCCATTTCCCAATAAAACGTCCAGCTCGTACTGCAAATTGTGCAGTACACTGCAGTTCCACATCTTACGTTACGCTTCTCAATGTCACATGATGACCTCTTGCCTGCCTCACGTGGATAAGCTTACCTCGAAACCTTCATACTCTTAATTACCTTCCGACAGATTTTACGCCACTTCACTAAGGACCACTACGCCCATTATGCGCAATCTGCAACTCTGGGAAACTGATCTTTATGCTCGGTCATGTTCGGCTGCAATGGCTCACCCACAATCTTGCCGACATTATATAGCAAGAGGTGATGGGTGACACTCAGCGCTGACTTCTCCCAAGGTATCGTGAGCATAGTGGAACGTAAACCAGAACTAACGTTCGATCTGTGTAGCATGTGGCAAATTGCACAAGTGCTGCTGGAGGGCGTCAGTTTAATGTGTGTCGAAAATGAGACGTGTAACTGTATCGCGGTGCTCAAACGTAGTGGTTCTGTCCTACGCATTGCATTCGTGTAGTAGAGCCTGCTTTTTGCACCAACCTGTCCCTGGACATCAACGCGCGCACGACTTCATAAATCTGGCACCGCGTGGTTCGCACCGAATTGTTGCAAATTGCAGCCCAAGGCTGTGACCTACAGTCGAGTCGGCATCCGTTGATACGAAACAGCTTTCTTCCTAAACTGTACGGAGACATATCGTTGGAACCACGTGGGGAGTACAGAGGCCGACCGTTCACTCCTCCCTTGCCGTAGCCGTGCTATAGTTGACCCGTGCAGAACGGGACTCACACACTTCTTATGCTGAACACGTCTTCCACGTATCACACAAAGCGTACAAACAAACTGAACGTCGAGTCGATACCAGAGAGAGGGTGAAAACGTGTACTTCTTGGTATTGAAAAATAAGTAACTCGCAAGATCGGTGCGGTTTCACTAATGACAGAAGCTGAGACTTGGACACGTGAAAACATATGCACAGATGGACAGTATTCTTTAGATCAAATTTCGCACATTCATCTGGTCATGTGTTTTCACATGTGTAGATCTGAGCCCCTGCCACTAGTGACACCCACGGAGTCTAAATTTTCATTGCTTTTCAAACCTCCTTTTCCTGCTATACCCGCCCTAAAATCGCCAACTTTTCGGGACGACCTTTCTTGCGGCTGACCGCAAGTCCTTCTCAGGTACTATGGTGTGGTCTGGTCGTTGGAGCTGGTTCTCGAACTGACACGTAGTGTCTAAGTTTGTATTGCTTCACGCTATTCTGCCACTTCTTTGTGTGGCTGCGTAATCTAGCTCACTACTTGTCAGAACGGCAGACAAATCCCCGCGGTCATTGGAGTCGAAACCATCATTTCTATCACTGAGCTCCTCTGTCCCAATAGCCACGTCCGCATCCGAGTCTGGAAACCAAATCACGTCCATGTCGTCCAGACTGCGTGACTTCTCACCTCTTTCATTACTCCTACGACTAACACGGACCAACTCACTGGTCGAGAACTGCGGGAGCTCTCTCAGTGCATCGAGGACCTGGCCCCGCACACCTTTCCCATCCGGCATAAAGTACAGATGGTACCGTATCACGAACTTATCCGCAAGGGGGTCGCCAAATTGGGCCCCCGCGTGCGTGAGATGCACTTGCCCGAGAAGCACAGAGTTAGGCGCCAGAATGATTTTTTTCACCTTGAAAAACGCCGCCACTGCCGGCTACTCGCTCTCCTGCCCGTATGCAAACGCGTGTGAATAGTCATATATACAACAGGAAGTCCACTGCCCTGCTCACGATTTCAAAAAATCCCAGCGCCTCCGCTTTCAATGTCTCGTCAAAGTCTTTGTGCGGCGCTTCCCACAGGCAGTCCTTCCCGGTAACCAAAAATAGACCCCCGCCTTAGATATAAGCAGCTTTCTGCCAGACATCTTCCTCAGACCGACGTAGGCGGCACGCTGACCGACCGAGGTGTCCAACTGCGCACGATCTCGCGAAGCTCACACCCATTCCCCCCTCGATTAGCAAGCTTCCATCTACAGACTCCGTGTACTAGAATAGCGGACGATTCCCAGCTCCCGGTTTACTGCGTTCCGCTTGTCTTTCCCCTCATTCACAATTGGGCTCCACCAGGTCTCATTCGGCCCCTGTCTTAGCGCTCTCTCCTCGTTGAATGTGCTCGCAATGAACGAAGCCAAATTTTTAAAGGGTAAAGATTCCACTTGGGCGTCAGCATCCAAGGCTCGAGGCTTCCGCGCGATATACCCCTGCAGTCTGAAAAACTCACAATGCACGTGTGGGCCAAGTTCCGAAGCTCACTTTGTCGCTCCTCAACGTAGGCATATCCTTTGCCATCATCGTCATCCCCGTCTGCTGTATTCCTCCAGAATTGCGTCTGAGGCGGGTTGGGCCTCCAGATGTCCGGAACCACATCGATATCCGCAACCTCGGTAAAATACACGTAGCTCCCCATGAAGAACCGGAGCCGATGCATTTCTATGGCTTCCTTGATGGTGAGGTATAAGTGCCCCCGGTGCTGAATGGGTATATGGATGGGAAGCAGCCAGAGGAAGCGGTGCCAGTCTCTCGCCATCCCCAGCCGCAAGTAGTTTCCTTCGTGACCAGGCGGGCCGACGTCTGCCAGACTTTCACAACTGTAGGGTGTTATCAAACACGAGGGTCTCGTCCGTAGTGCCGACGGCCGGCTGGCTCGGAACCTTGTCGTCGAAGATCTGCGGATCACTCTCACATTGACCCGTGTTTTCCTGGGCCGCCGTGGTCTTCTCGACGTTCTCCGCGACCTCTTGTCCCGACTGCCCTACTATTCTTTTGACTACACGAGACTTCCGCGACTGCACAAGCTTCACAGTTCGAGACGTTGACCGTGAGGAGGGTGCAGCCGTTCTCTCCCTGGCAAGCGCTTTTGTGGTCAGCAGCGCTGCTGGGGCCTTCCTGGCAGTGACTACGGGCTCGATTGCAGTCGCGTAGGAAGCAGCAGCACGTCGGGCAGAGCGACGTGTACAGGCCATAGTAGCTGGGGTCCTCCCGCGAGCTAGGGCAGTGTACTTGCTGAGCCCGGGCGCCAAGTGCTCAGCTACCTTAATCGCGAAACGCGTAGTGCGGGCGTTCTTGTGCTTGTCCAGATCTTCGCGATAGTCCGTCTCTCTATTGACGAAGAGGCGCAAGTGGTGCAGGTAGAGCTCTTGGATGGATATTCTGAGGAGTTTCGATTGCGCAATCTCAGTCCCCAGAAAGTCGTCACAACTCAGGCCCTTTGTCTTGGCATACTTCTCGACCAGGTTGGGCTAGTCTTCGAGAAGCTTGTGCGCGCACGCGTCGAAAGTTCGAGATGCAAACTTTCCGTCGCAGTTCTGGTTGCTGATGAACCGCGGCGCTGAAGTCCTGAACAGAGATATGACTCGAGGGCTCTCTGACTGAAGACACTGGTGATGAAGTTGAGTTATGCGAAGCTTTGCAGAGGTCAGAGTGTTGAGGGTCAGGTTGCTCAGCACTTTGACGAGGCTTGAGTCTCAGAGGAAAATCTTCGCCACGCGTAGGGAGCAGCGGCCGGCAGACAGGCCGGTTGTTGGCAGCAGAACGGCCTTGGATCTTGCTGCCCCAGTTCCATTCCGACTCAAAGCTAGTGGGCCCATGTCGATCCCCACTGCGAGAGCCTGCCTGAAGTGAACGATACTCATGAGGTAGGGCAAGAAAGACCTGTCATTGCGTACCAGTGAGGCGGAGGTGTTCTACTGCGACACTTCGGACATGGCTTCCGTGTCCGCCATGTCCCGTCTATCCTTTCGGCGGAAAGGGCCCCCGTGGAGGCGCCCGCGAGCCCATGCCGTGCCGTCCTTCTGCTCTTTCAGACGAAGGGCAGCTTGGCGGTGATGAAGACCGTCCACCAAAGCACACTTGACACGTTCGCGCAACACTGTGTCGTCGTCGAGGGCCTCGTCATCGACATCCGGTAGCACGGTACTATCGCACCGTCCCACTGTGACGAACATGACGCCAAGGTCCTACTTATAGCCGCGCTGAACCATGCTGGCCTGAAGGCCGTTGATAGTGGCGTCTGTCCCTCCGCGAAGAGCGTCCTGCGGCTGTATGGGCTGCCGTATATGTACGTGGACCTCGGTGGACTCATAGTTGCCCCTCGCGAAGGTCCGACAGAACACCGGCAGCTCCTCGACCTCTACGGCAACCACGTCGGAGTCGTCACCGTCCAAAATCTCTGGTGGTGGAGAGGGGTCCAGTGAAGGGCCTGCCTGCACTGAGCCATCCCGGATCAGTCGCTTGCGTCGTGGCGACTCCGATGGAGAGGGCTGCACGCCCGCTTCGGCCCGAAATTCGTCCCCGGTCGCGGCCAGCTCCGATTCCACCTACAACTGCACCCCCGGCTGCGCCTCCGTCGCTAATGTTGGCGAGTCGCGGATAGAGGTCGTGATCGGAAGTTTGTCGGTCATTTCGGATGTACGCCACATGCGAGAAAGGACCATCGTTGGGACTTAAGGAGGAAGGATTTTATAATGGGAAGGCGGAGAAGACGAGAGAGCATCCATGTGCGGGGGTGGGTGCACGGGTGACAATAGAGAATGGAAAGACTGAGAGAAGAAACCGGTAACGCAGAGGGGGGGGTACGGATACGACGGCCACAGGAGGCTGAATAGGTACCGTTGAAGGCAATTATCGTCGCGCACAAAACCAAGCAGTTCTGACCATGCCTCTGTAGCTGCATTTCATGTTCGAAAGACAGACAAGTTCTGGGACGGAGGGGCTGTCACAAATAAAAGGGATTTAGATCTGCACATGTGAAAATACCTAGGCAGATGGATATCGTTTTTGATGTTAAATCTCGCACATCTAACTCCTCATGTGTGTTCACACGACCAGATTCGAATCCTTTTCATTAGTGACACCCCCTTGCGCCCTGAATAATCTACTTATTTCTCCAAGCTTTACGAAAGGGGCGCCACTTTTCCTAGCTGCTGTTATGGAACAGAAACGTGAGCGTGTGTGAGCATATCGTGTTCCTGGCCGCTGTCCTATCTGTCCGCAATACGAATATCACACACCGACTCCCACCACAGGAGACCTCACACCCTCGTGATGCCCGTATAATGACGCGTTCCTCCCTGCTTACCTTGCTTCGTCCCCGTCTCCACTCCCTGTCCTTCTATCCACGTGGTTTTACTTTCTTTGCTTTCGACGCTTTGCTTTTCTCTCCTTGCATCCCCATCGTGCCTGGGCTTTTTCACCTGTTTCGTTCCTCACCGCACTGCAACGATGCTGCCGACTTTAATCAGCTGGCCCAAGACAGACGGCGTATGCTTGCCTGCCTTCATTACCGTTCTCCCCTCACCGAAGCCTCGATGGCGACCAAGGAGACTGCCGCAGAGAAGAGTAAGCCTCGTAAGCCTGGCAGCGAGTTCCACACTTCTATCAAGAGCAACGACCTGATCTCCCGCTAGCTGGGCACCGAGCAGGTAAAGCAGGTATTGCGCGCAGCGCTATCAATCGTGGTTTTGACCCGAAGAGACAAGAAGATCAGGCAGATCACGGATGCGGCTCTGAGTGAGAAGACCACTGGAGTGTCCCTTATTGTTGGCGCCAAATTCATTCCCTCGAAGGTCACCAAAGTTCGGGAAGTAGTTCTGGTAGGAAACTTCTCAGTTGGACGCCCCAAAACCTTCGACGTCCTCACGCCCTTCCACGCGACCAACGTACGCCACTCGAGGCGCGGCAGTAAACACGTATTCGCTTTGAAGAAGATAAATCAAAGCGGAAATCGTCTCGCGTTCTCTGTGCAGCTGCTACCTCGGGCAAGGAACCAGCTGGCGAAAGCAGTGGGAGTTTTGATTTGCGAGGCTCTAGTCGGACCCTACCTTCTATTTCATACTGGTGTTCAACATTTCGTGGCTTTGAGGTCACGCGCTAATGGCTTTGCACCCATCGCGCAGAAGGCTGCGCTGCAAGAGAACGGAGCAGCAATTGTTGACGATAGTACGAGCAGTAAGGTAGCGTGGAGCCGAAGTGCGGAGAAGGATGCGGCAATGCGGGCTATCACAAGTCTGGTCCTGTCGAGTTTGCAAGCCATCGTTGCAAACGAAATTTCGTACGACGTCAAGCACCATATCAACTCGCCGTATTTAGACCGCTTTGAGTAGCGTGATGATCACTTTGCAAAGATCTTTGCCAACTTGAATGAGGATACCCGTGAGGCCTCGGGGATCCAGTGTGAAGCGCCTGACTATGTTGGTGCCTGCTGAGAGGTTGTCGAGGTGGAGCCGGAGCTGCCGGATGCCGAGTCGAAAGACACAAGACCGCGTCATCATCGGCAGATGACAATTTCGAGTACCACACCCGATGTGGAACTATCCGGGCAGCCTCCTCGTTCTTTTTCTTCCTGGATGAAAGAGGAGATGGAGCTGGGCCTGCAGGGTAGTGAAAACGAAGCGGGGGATGTTGTGGCGCACAATCGTGCTGGGCAAGCTAGTGGGGCTTTCTGGTCCACTCTCAACCCATTGGTGCCGAAGCCAAAAAAAACCCTTCTTGAAGCACCAGAAGCACGCGACCGCTTTAGGCCGTCTCCACCGCCGGAAAAAGAGTTGGAAGAGTTGCTCCACGAGGAGAATCCATTCACCGACCTTCCCAACGAGTTGCTCGGCGCGATGAAGTCGGACTGCCGTGTCACCAACTGCGCTTTCCTCGGCGTCCTCGATCCGACACCAGAAGCGAGCGGGGTACGGTCATCTCTGCCCATGATGTCTTCACGCACAAGGACATAGACGCCTATATCCCAATATTCGACCCATTGCTTTCGAAACCCGGCTAAGGAATCGTTTTTCTGTAGTGGTCTACAATTGGGCATGTGACTTTGGCCAGTCAAGCGGTACAACCAAGAGATGTACGACGAAGGGGGCTACAACGCCAGTGCAGCGAGGGGGAGGTGGTAGAAGGACCTAGTGTCTAACGTGGAGGACCAGCCGAAAGTCCACACCCGAGACCAACGTCATTACTCGCAAAACTCGGGTATAAAGGGATGTAGGGACGCCTCAGCCGCGCAATGGGCTATTCACTTCTGGCGGAGGAATAAACTGCTCGAAATGCAGGTCTCCCGGGTAGTCTACCAAATCAACGGGTACGTGCAGTCTTCACAAGCAGCACAGACGATCTTTATGAATGGAATCAAGTGGCTAGAGCCCGCGGAGCTAATGAAAAGCGCTGACGAAGGGAGTGCAATGAAGATGCTTCGATATGAGCAGAAGAGCATCAAGCACACGAGCGACCCAGTGTTGCATTATTCAACACTGAGGGACCCTGTGGTGGACTTGTTCAGCGGTACAGACGCGAGTGCAAAATCATGCCTCGGGCTTCCAAGACATTGCCGTTTCGCGGGGTGCGACAGGGATGACGACCGCGTCAGTCAAGCTCTACCCAGCTTGGTCAGGGCGTGTTGCGAAAGAGTTTTGAGCACCGCCCGCGACATTGGTGGCTCTCCGCGGGTTGCACAACTTGCCACAAGGTACTTGGCCGGCTTAAAACGGAATGTGTCAGTCTGGAGTTGGATCAACCGTCCAGATCCACCTGCTGGGTGTCCCCGGTATCAATGTCTACCAGACTACGTAGTCTGATTTATTGCACAATACGCCGGAGATCCTATGCTCTCCCTGTCCTCTTCACGGGCGTCGGTGGACAAATGGTCGGCGAAGTACCACGCTCTTCTGGACACGAAAGATCCGTAAACATGACGGGCCGTGGACGCGATGGCGAGGTATGTGGAGGTGTATTTGTCGACGGTGAAGTACGAAGGTATGTGACTGGGGGTGTTTGCGGATGAGGCCTTACATGAAAGGAGAGAAGATCCTCTTCCTCTATGGGACGCTCCGGTACGCAGAATTCCGTAGGCAAATGCGGGAGAAGACGAAGATCTGCGGAGGCAAAACTGTAGGGGTAGACAAAGAACGTTTCAACCGGGCAGCCCTTCTCGCGGAAAGGCGGACAGAGTCTCGTGAAGGTCCGGTACATAAGGTATATATCGTGCTGGCACCATTTTGTGTGTCCTGGTTTGTGAACAATGCTCGGAAAATGCCTGCGGATGAGGAGGAGTGAAACAGGGGTACTTCTAGAGCGCGAGACACAAACGTGGAGTCTTACGAAGATCGAGGAGAATTGGGGCAGAGAACTCTGCGTTCACTGAACACCGTTATGATCCGTGCGACGCGTGAAATTCTGAAGGGCGAGGAGCTGTTCACGAAGTACGGGGATAAGTTCACCTTCCAAGTACGTGGTAGGATCTATGGAAATAGCGTGCAGATAAACAAACTTAAACAATACATGCCAGTTTGAGAACCAGTTCCGGAGGCCAGGCCACACCATAGCGGCTGGGGAGGACTTAGGCTCAGCCGAAAGAAAGGTCGCCGAGAAAAGTGGGCGATTTTGGGACAATTATAGCAAGAAACTGACGCTTGAGAAGTAATGAATATTTAGTCTCGGGGTGCCACTTGTGACATGAGCTGAAATCTACACATATGAAAACACATGAGCAAATGGATGTACAAAATTTATCCTGAAAAACAACATCCATCTGCCCATGTATTTTCACACGTGCAGATCTCAGTCCCTGTCATTAGTGACACCACCGAAGTCTGAGTTTTTATTACCTTCTGGAATGCCCATGTTCAATCACTCAGCCCCTGCTTCCATTCCTACCATTGACGCTTGTGATACTTCAAACATCCGCAGGCACTCTCCGCGTGTGCATGACTTTACAATGGCCCCACTACCAGTGGTAACTGCACGCAGGGAATTGTACTGCTCAATTCAAGACCACTGCGATGTAGCTGTCCAGCTTGTTCTTCTTACCACGCATCCGTTTGTCCTGTCCTGCCTGTGTCGTAGCTCTCTATCGACTGCTACGCAGGACAAAAGGACGAAAAAAGTTGTTGTGATGCGCGGGTCTCGCGAGGGCTTCCGTGACCAGTGAAAAGAGGACGGTGATTCCCCAGCTGCGCCTGTCGCTGTGACTGCACCGAACGGCAAGGTTGATGCAACTCAGCGGCACCCGGCGGGCAGATTAACGGGGGTTGTGCAGACCTGGACAACGCCGGCTCCGTCTCTGTTTGGTCCAGAACGTGAACAAGCCAATGGTGCCACCGTTCTGGCGACTCACAGAACTGCTGTAACAACGGCAGTTCTACCGGGGCGTGCTGCCAACCAGATGCCCGCTTGTCGTTCGTCTATTCAATCTGGCTGCATTTTGAGCAAGGCCAGCTTCACCGTCCGGGCCGGACTTGCGTCCGCTCCGCGCGTCTGCACGCCCTGCATTGCCGCCCCTATGCGGTAACACAGTTGCGGCAGAGCAGGGCAAACTCGTCATGCAACCTCGTATCGTCCTGGTGCATCGGGATTGAGCCCCTCGTGGTCCCCACCTCCGCCCATGCTGTCTCGGCCAAGGGTTGCCACTTCCGCTGTAGGTCGCTCACAATCGATCTCACGCGTGCAGACGGAACAGTCACAGAAGACGCTTGCGGAGCAGACGAAGAAGGTCGGGGCGCAGGAACAAGAGACGGCTGGTCTCAAGACAAGGGTCCACGACTGCAAGGAGAAGCTACAGCAGGCCGATCGAGAGCACTGCGAGGTACGGGTGACGACCGAGGCTACGTTTTCCGAGCTCCAACGACTACAAACAGAATTCAAGGATGTCAAACAGGAGAACGAAAGCCTATGCGTGGCTCGCGGGATCCATAGTAGCACCCCGCAGGCCACATTGCGTTCCGGAACTGCGCTTAGTGAGAGTTCCAAGGGCACGAAAGAAGTGTGGGCAAAGTATATCGGTATTGCCAACACCACCGAGAAGCAGATTCTGCAATGATGCCACCGCGAGACTGGTGAGCTAGACCGAACAAGTTCTCTTCCAATCCGGTACTGGGCAGGTCGCAGTGAGCCGTGCGTAGCGGGAGAGCTCTCAATGGACGGTCTGGATGGTGTCGTGCTGATTACACCGATGGTTCTTGCCAATCATAAGGACGACCGTACGCTATCCTACGATCATGAGGCAACGGCTCTGGTTGGAATGGTGTGTACACAGCTTGGCACTGGGAACTGGTCATACTTGTTTTTGGACGCCGAATCCCGCCGCGATTGCGAGGAGGCTGTTTCGAAAGACGTTGCTCTATGTGCAGGGATGAGGCAGACAATCTTTGACGTGATGAGCGCGTGGAAGAGATATGCTAGGGACAAGCTCATCCTATGCGTGGGGTATTTCTTCTTGACGTCGCAGATGACCACGTTTGTATCGGACAGCGAGTAGACGGAGCGCCCATCTCAGGCACTTCAAGAGCGAGTGAGGCAAATGAGTTCAGAAGGGGAGCAAGGGAATCTAGACTTCTCATGGTGGCGACTCAGCGAGGTCGAGGATCTACTATACGGTAATTACTGTGTATGGAAGGAGGTGTGTTATCTCGAGTAGAGTGACGTACTGTTCGGGAACTCTAGGGGGATATATGTCCTTGACGAGAGCCGCTGGTACCATGCTCAATAGGATAGGAAGTCCGAGTACGGGTCCATCATGCAACTCGCACGCCTGGACACCTGGATGGCGACAGTGGTATCTTTCCTGTAGCATGCTCCAGGACATGGCGGCCATCGCCGCCTCATTTACAGCCTGAATTTTTCCAGATACCTGCCCTTGGCTACCGCCCAGATATTATGCAGCATCTGTAGCGTTTTATTCCGCATTGTCCCGCAAGAGATGTTTTGGTTTGGTGCTACGATTCAGGGAGCGTTGTTAGAGTCGTTGAATGAGAGGATGGAACAGTCTTGTGATGAGCATCGCAAGGATTTCTTAGGAGGCGCCGCCTGAGTACCCACAAACGTGGGGATGGTGGGTTCAGAAAACAAAATTTATGTGTCGGTACGAAAGACGTGGTCTTCGGACAACTTCTCGAGTATGGTTGGCGGTCTTGTCGATTGCTACGTTGCACGTGCAGACTCACGAGAGAGAATCAATGAACTTTGCAACGGCGCGTCTGCCCTGTCACGGATTCCGGCCACAACTCTAGATTCTTCCACGCGCGCTGTTGTTGAGGCAGAGGACGAGTAACTGTCGATGCACAGAAGAAATAGAAGGGAGAAAAAAGTACCTGTACGTGGGTAGTTCACTGAACAGATTGTAGTTTTCTCATGTGTTCGATTGTAATGCGGAGATAGTGGCGTGCCCTTCGGAGGGGAGAGACCGGATGGGAATGGCCTTGCATCAAGGCGTCTGTCGGACCTTTATATGTAGAAGTGAGGGTAGAGGCAGCGCAGCTGAGGAGTAAAACGGGGGATGTGCAAGTTTTACCGCAGCACGTGAGCTGTCCCAATAAGAGCATATGCCTTGCACAGGCTACGCCAGGGACGAGCAGAAGCTTGGCGCCATCGTTGCTGCGTCTCCGGTAGCGAGACGGTACTTTCCGTGCAATCAACGTTCTAATCTGTAGATCACCCCAAGCAAATTCATTGCAGAGTGTCATCAACACCGTCGATAGGTGCCATACAATCCACATACCGACAGAACGCATACTCTGTAGGCTGCGGTGACTCACGGTCATGCATACGGAAGAGAGACAGAACCTAGGATACCCAAACAGTGTTTGTACGTTCTTCGTCGTCAGCCGCCAGGACCATGACCCTAAATCGCTGCCGTTTTGCCGGGCCAAAGGTGCTATTTGCAGAAGCGCGCTGAATGGCATGTTCTCGCATTGGGCCAAGTCGAATGACATTCATGTCCGGATCATAGTTGTTGACAGAAGGACAGAAGCCGCCGGGAACATAACCATTTTTGACCATAGTAATTTCGAGCGTGTCACACGTGTGGACCGAATGTTAGTGAAGATACTCGGCGCGGACGAGATCCAGCACCAAAATGATGCAGTGATCACCAAGCTGGACAACAAGATGAATGCACATGTCGCGAGCTTTTCCGCGTAGTGAGTGGAACATCACGCCGGTGTGACGGCCTTCTTTGTTTCTGAGAAGCGTCACGGCAAGGATTCTCAAGTAAGCGAGTACGGAAAAGTACATTCCGCAGCCTTCCTCGACAGGAGGCGTCCCGTGGCTGCCGTTTAGATTCTAGCGCGGGGTCATGAGGCGACGCGATTATGAGATGTGGGCGACTTCAGCTCGAACAGCAGCAAAGGTTGCGGAATGCTGGATTCGGCGGACTGATTCGTCCATGGCTGTTGCCCTTCGCCTGGAAGTCCGGGGGTAGTCTTGCTTGAGTTCAGTGCGAGCGTGTCCATAAATACCGGCATTTAGATATTGTAGGCCTCCAAAGTTGCGGGTGTCATCTGCGAGGATGGAGAGGGTATAAAACTTGAGGGTTTTGAGCCTGGCCGGGTGGTGGTCCCCAGAGATGTGAAGCATGCAGACTTTAAACTTATTTACACCTTCATCTAGCTTGTAAACCTCGGCGAAGCTCTAGTCGTCCTCTAGTCCCCTTTTCGAGCTGTGTATTAGCATGTCTGAGTACTGAGCGCAAATAGCTGGAAGTGGCGTTGAGTCTGCTTCATCACAGCAACGATCTATGATTCCTGCGATAATTGGAAAGAACATGTCAACGGACTTGTGGTGTTTGGCCTCCAGCATGCTGCGAACTCCCTCATTTGTGAGGAGTCTGGTCAGACGACTGCCTTTGTTCGGGGCAAACAAGTCGACGTGTGAGCTAGGAACGTAGAAGTCCCTCTGAATGGCAGGTAGGACTGTGTCGACTCCGCGAAGGAGAGCAGTGCGGACGGGTCTGAACTGCTCCCGACTGTTGCCGGCGGAATCTTGCGATGTGAATAAGACGGGGCAGTCGAGCCTAAGAACTATGCAGGCCTTCATTCGCTAGAAGATGCCGAGGTGGAATTTGTGCAGCGGTTCGAAACCGAAAATGGAGTGCATTTCAAGACGAGAATTGGGCGGAAGCAGGGTGCATGTCTCCAAAAAGGATAGCAACATCCGCAGGGAGGAGGTGGCGAGCGGTCATTGGGACTGTGTGGTGGCAGCTCGTGCCTGAGCCGGCCTGCCCAGCAATGCATGAGCAGCGGTGTCGGCCTCGAGTTCGGCCACTTCTCTGCGAAGATGGACGGTTGACTGCGTGGTGCGCAGCGGGAATGAGGAGGACGAAGCGAGGAGATTTGAAGGTACTTCGCAACGGTGGCAGAGTTGGCTGGGTTTTGTGCCAAATGGAGTGCCGACGATGTCCTTCGTCTCGGGTATGTCGCAACAGTAGCTGGTGATGACCGAGTGACATTTCCAGAGACGAGGGTTGTCATCTGAGTATGTGAAACCTACGAGAGCTTTTTCACACAGAAGCAAGAGCAGAGAATGCAGGCCGGAGTGTAGTATGCAGGTTCTGGTGCCTGGTGTGCGAGTAATCGAAGAACGTGGAAGGACGTTAAAGTCTCTGTCGTCGATGGCGCGGAAGACCTGGAAAGGAGGATAGCTAACGACGGTGTGCTGGGACATTATGCAGCGTCGGCGGAGAGCGAAAATGAAGTTGAGGAGAGTATGATGCACGGGATAGGCAACGAGGGTGCTGTTCTTAATTGTAGAGGCGGATTTATCCGTATAGATCTGTATAAGCCCTACGAACGAGTGGGTCCACGACGTCCCCGTGTCCCAGATGACATCCTAGAGCTCGCTACCCATGATTTCTTCTTTGAGGTCTTGAGAACCTCATCGGTGCGTGTCAGTCTGGAGGGGAGGCGCGGAGAGAGGCACGTCCCTGTGCACGGGTTCATCACAAAGGCGGAAGTAGCAAAACCCTGTGATAGCTCGCGCTGCTTGCGTTCGCATGATCTCGACAGGGTCTCGGAAGTAGGCAGTTCCGAAGGACGTACTGCTGTGGTCCAACACACAAGTTGCGGAGAAGCCTTGATCGCGAAGCTACTTTGCAATAACAGCGAGAGTGGGGGAGCGACGCTCTTTTCAGGAGCGAGCTCAGTCTTCGAAGCGCGCGAGAGAGAAGTCGCAATCCCTCAGGATAGAGATGATCCCGTCAACCGTCCGCGGGCCGGCAGTCCTCTCGACTTCGGCAAGATAAACTGGGACAGATTGCACGAGGAGGTGGATCCTACTTGTGGGCGGTTCTGGATCAGGGAAACGCATGAATGGGATCAAAGGAAGCAGAGACACTGAAGCCTCATCAGAACGGACGTTGTCATCATGGTGAACAGGAAGTTCTGGGGCGCGTGAACCTTGCGGAGAAAGAGCGACGAACTCGGCCGGTCGGTGCGTTCGGAAGTGAAACTGTTGCTCGTGTTCGGAAAGGGAGTACCCGTCGTAAGACGAGTACACGCCAGTGCCCAAATTTGCAGCGCATATTGAGGGCTGGCACAGATGCCTGCAAAGAGAGGGGGTTGCGGGAGTAGTGAGCGAACGGAGTAGTACGATCTTTTCCACGGGTGCAGCTATCTTCTAACTTTCAATAAATACAAGACGGTAGGTCTGGTCGCGAGCACTCCCGCGTTCACGGAACCTAGCGCAGGTCTCGCGCACGCGGGTGTGGTCGAGGTGGAAGACGGGGCCAGCCATTCGACACACACGCACGCTATCGACTGTGTCGACAAGAGAACATCACGCATTCGCTGACGGCTACTACAGGGAGAGGTGAGAATCGAATACCAGTGATACTATAATATCCCTATTTGAAATATCTTCCATATTTGGTATAGTCTAGGGTAATTTCCTGTGTGGTATCCTCAAGGCACAGCGGCGAAGCTGTGGAACGCAGGATCCTACCACAGGTCCCATCTAAACCGCAGCGACACAAGACGCCACCTCGTCAAATCCAGAAAGGCACCCTGCCCTCAACAGATAGTACTGACCCGCGGATTTTGCTTGTGATGCGAAGGCGTGCGCAGGTAAACAGCACGTATTCGAAACGGTACTCGCACGGGCGCGAAAGGTTTGAGCGGGATAGGAGGCGTTTTTGAAGGATGGGGAGACGTGTAGTGTGCGATGCGATGCGGGGAGTATGGGTTGTTGGAGGTGTAGAGGGTGAGGGAGTGCGAGTGATGGTGTGGTATGGTGTGCGAAGTGGAAGGGAGGGTGGGCAGGATGGTGGGCGTCGTTGAGTAGTGGCGAGATGTACGGCGCGCGACGCAATGCCAAAAGTGTGGGCTAGTAGAGGTGGATAGGGCGAGGCAGTGCGGATGGTGGTGGAGTGCCATGTACAGACTGGACAGGATGGGGGGCAGAAGGGGTCGTGTCGTTGAGGATTAGCAAGACGTGTGGTATGCAATGCGACGCGGGGAGTGCGGGCAGTTGGATGTGGAGAGGGTGAGGAAGTGTGGGTGATGGTGATGGAGGATGGTGCAAAAACTAAACGAAAAGGAGGCCGGGATTGGTGACGTCGCTGAATAGTGACGATGCTTTTCGTGCTCGACATGATGCCCGGGATGGAGGCCGTTGGATGCGAGGAGGTTGAGGGAATGCGGGTGATGGTGAGGTGGGGTGTACAAAGTGGAAGGGATGGTGGGCGGGATGGGAGGCGTAGTCGCAGAGTAGCGAGACGTGTGCTGTGAGATGCGGTGCGGGGAGTGTGGGCTGTTGGAGGTGGAGAGGGCGAGGGAGTAAGGATGATGGTGGGGCATGATGGTGAAAAGTTAGATTCCTCCAAATACTCTAGAAGGCATATTCGTGTACCAGCACGGAAATTTAGTAGGTCGACACCGGACGTTCACCGCGCACAGTGAACGTTCGATGTAGTTTCAGGAATTGCGGTGCGCAGCTGCACCTGGGGCAGTCCCGAATGCAGCTGTACTGCTTTCGACATTACGAGAAGTGCCGTTGTTAAGCAGTAAAACTAGGAACGGACGTCCACACGTCGCAGTAAACTGCGCAGCGTAACTGCATCCTGGACTTCCACACCGCGTAGTGAATCATCTCGTACTACTAGACACCGATCTCCACAAGGCGGACGTTCGAGTCTAGTATTACTAGACTCGTACTTCCACCAGGTTGACGCACGAGTGAAAGAGTACAGGACCCGGACGTTCACTTGGTGGAAGTCTTAGTCTAATACTACTTGACTCGTACGTCCACCTGGTTGAATTCAGGGTCTAGTAATACTAGACCCAGAACTGGAAGATGTGTAGTACACGACGGGTATCATTAGACCTCATACTGCACTCCGTGGACGTCCTAATCCACATCCATATACACAAATGTTGTTATATTCTAAGTAGATGGGCTGACATTGGAATATCTCAAGACATATGAAGGAACGACGGAGCGAATCTAGGAAGATGGCAAGGCTAGTTTCATTCGTGCTTGGAACTGTAACAGCTACTCCCGGACTTTCATGCACGCGCGCCAGTATATGCAGTTCGTACGTGTATCACTCGACGAATAGTCCAATCCTAAAACAGGACGGCGACTGGCACCTTCACAAAGTGGTATGGCCCGGACGAGGACTCGAGCAAACTTTACTCGCGATGTGCAGGTACGCCGACAAACTTGGTACTACATCCATTTTTTCCAAGTCCCGTACTATTTTAAATACTCGATGCGAGATAGTTGTACCCTACAACCCCTCGCCCCTTCACTTCGTACATTCAAATGAGCAGGAGTCTGAATTCGAATATCTACAGGACGTGCGCTACCCAGGCTCTTGAGGGGCCACCCGCAAACGCAACCACACTACAGATGTTTCCGAACACTTCTGACTGATACGATCCCTGTCATAATTGAATGCCGATAGTGCTCAAGTTGAAATTGATGCCTCACTAGAAGAGTGATAATTCGATTTGGGCACCAATCCGGAGACGGCCCCCAAACTAGTATGGACTGGTTCACACTTGTCCTTTGCCAGCCGAGGCAAATGCAAGCCTGAAACATGCAGTAGTATGTAGCCGATACTGGTTACCACATACCGCACACTACACATTAATCTCCAGAATCCAGCATCGAACAGAACGAACCGGAAGGGCTGAAACCTCAGTGTTGCGCAGTGGAAACCTGCTGTGTCCTTTACACTATACTCTCTCGAAGGAAGGAAAACTACTGATTGCTTACGGGTTCGTACCGGCAATAAGTATATGCCATTGCGAGTAGCGATCGGTTTATGTCAAGCCAGCTGTACTAGTCCTGTTTCAGAATGATTCTCGTATCCGCTGACTGATGGCTATTATTTCTTCGCTTATAGATCTCTCCAACGTCGAACGCTATCTTTGTCACGCCCGTAGCACTTCATATTCCATCGTGTTCCGGCAAATGAATAAACTACGAGCAAATGACAACACGCGACATCCAGTCGGTGCTTCTTTATGGACTCATCGCATCCTTCACATTCTGATGTACGCTATTAAATCACACCCAACAGGAACGATGACAAGACATCTGCCACCGTGTGTGTCCCGCGCGTAGACTTACGTCGATAAGTATGGCCACGTTTTGATCTCCAGTTGCGGCGTATGTATTAGCGTGGAAGTTCCGTTGCGGCTCGAAGATTCTTGACTGCACCGTCTTTGACACCTGGAGATCAACGGTCGTGGACTCCCATTCATGTACGGGGTGGAAGTTCGTACTGTAACTCGATGTAAGAACTACATTTCTCTCCGGCGTGGCATGGTCTCGTGACCGAAAAAGCATGGGTAAACGTACTCCTATTATCCGCGCTATGCCCATGTTGACGGACAGTGGTGTCTTCACTTTACGGATAAACCTATCGCGGAGCCCAGCATTCGATGCTGAGCCATAATGACATTCGGCAAACATGTGCTGGGTTACAGACTTTCGTCTCCGACGAAATCATGACAGCTGCAATCGCAGAGCTTGGCGAAAACCAAACGGATCTACCTGGCTGAACCTGTGCGTCGTCATGACGGCAGCCCTCGCCCACGAAACCGCTACCTCCACACGAGTAGATGTGTGGACTCTGCGAGCGATCATATCACAGCACTACCAGCCACCTATTCTGTCGCACTGCAGATTGAACTACCTCGGACCATGCATTCGACTCGTACATTCAGGGTGTATCAATCAGTCTGCGATTTCTTCCTCCGGGCGTTCCCGGCCGTCTTCCTCTCTTCAAACGCCTTCTCTCTGATGAACCATCTACAATTCGGTCTACGCTTACAGTTCCGCTCTTTCCTGCCATTAGCTGGCTGCCTCACTCCCATTCAGTTGATGTCCCGATGGAGATATTATTCAATAGTCATTTGTAGACTGTTCCCTGGCTGTTTTTCATACGAAGGAGTTTCGTATAGGTACCGATACGATTGGCTAATCTGACAACACAATATTTTTCTTTGTTACAAACTTCTCCTGAGAGACGTGGGGTTACATTTACGCTACTTCTCTCGTTAACATTTTCCAGAGCCCATTGGTGTTTGTTCCAGAAGGATAGTATTGTAAGGTCCTTGGTGGCATTTATGCATTTCAGTATGGGAGCGGGATGGATTCACGTGCTATTTTCGTTACCGTCGCCTACGTAACAGTCCGCCCGAGTCCTGGCCCTTTCCTTCTTCGGAAGTGTCTTTCACCCATATTCGACAACGCGCTTCTTGAAGGTGCGGAAGAGCCAGCTCCATACTCTCGCTAATGCGCGTAAGACGTGACTTCTAGACGGTCGCTTGATCACAGCAAACACAAGCTGGTCATTGCGAGCGTTTTTGCAATCCGCTTTGATTTTCTATACAGCTACGCTCTCCTCTTTCAGTATACGAAACCTCTCCAATGTACGGGAACCCGTATCTCCATGATTGTGATTAGCGTCATGGCGAGGGATAGGACGTCGTTCAAAACCCCAGATAAAGCCTGTTCCGATATACCCCATGCAAAAGGCCTCATTTCAACATCCCGAACACGCTAGCACTGTGTAGGTAGAGCACTTCATGAGTGACTAGACTGGAACTGAAACTCAGGTCGTTCTTTCAGCCGCCTCCTGCTCCGTAACGCGATTTAATATTCGGGTTTAAGTCTTAGTGGGTACGGCGGTGTCCTAAATATACATGTATTTGGCATGAGCCCATACATCACGGAACTGTGAATTGCGTCCACAGTGATTGTTCTAAGAGCTAGTTCGGTTGTTTAGGCTGGCAGATCGCGAGATACTTTTAGAATCAAAGGGAACCTCCGGCCTCTCATCAACATATTCAGCTCATCAATATTGCCCTTACATGGTATTCCCGTCACTATATATGTCCACAGCCTAGGATCCAAACAACTTTATTGGCCTCCATCGGTCAGACGAGACTGGATTGGAAGACATATTCAGGTCATTTTCTTCGGCCCAGGTAAAACTGACAGTTTTGACCATCACGTACAGTACAGTAAATAGGCAGTACCATGATCGTGTCAGGCTTTTTCATACATAAAGGTTGTGAACATCAATACTCAGTGAGGAGAGGTGACTTCCGGAGCCGCCGAGAACTACGAGCATTGCTAACTTCAACTAGGGGTTCTTGCAGTGTCAGGCTAATGCACGCTTGCTACTGGCTCCCCCCATACTACGTCTGTGTTTCCGGAAATGAATGTGGACGTCCACTGGTTGTAGTCCGAGGTTTAGATATACCCGTGGTTTACTGCAAATTATGCAGTTCCAGTTCCAGTAATTCTACACCTGGACTTCCACCAACTAGACGTCCTGGTCCACTATTAATATACTCGGACTTCCACTAAGAGGATGTGTAGGTCTAGTAATACTAGCCCTCGAAGTGCGCTTTTCGAAACTCCTAGTCGAGTAATACTAAGTTATGTACCATGGTCAGTGGAGTTACTGGATGAAGTTTACTGCGCAGCTTACTGCGACGTGTGGAAGTCCATCCTGAGTCTTACTGCACTACCACGGCAATTTTTCAGTTCCGAATGCAGTCTTGCTCTATTTGGAGCCGCGAAAAGTAGGCTGCGCATTGTACTTCGTGGAACTAAACCGAGCATTCACTTCGCGCCATGAACCTCCCGTTTCGTTCTGCTATGTTTCCGAACTGCTACACCAGTAGTGCTTGTAGAGCATCTCGTCGGACCTCCGTTTTCACCATCATTCCCCACCACCACCGTTACTCCCTGGGCATCTCCACCTCCAATGACCGAAATTCTCTCCATTACCACGCACACCGCACGTTTAGCAACTGTTCGACGAAACTTCTCATCCCGCCCACCCTCCCTTCCAGTTCCCACACCACACCTCCCCACCACCCGCACTC